>SKCR01027518.1:0-229578 GCA_019454045.1 Zanthoxylum bungeanum
AGACCGATACCTCCGAGTAGTCATGTTCAAGAGATAAATTCATCTGTCCAAGTCAACCGTTGCGGGGGGAGGACAGTATACACCCCTCTGAACAAACCTATGGCCCAGATTGTTCGGGAAAAAATCCAGGACAAAGGTCTGTTGGCCGAGCCTAATTGGAGGAGGTTCCAGATTGAGGAGGGAAATAGTAGGGCTTACTGTATCTACCATAACGTAAGGGGACATGCACACGAAGGGTGCAGAGACCTGCGGGAGCAGGTGGAAGACTTGGTGAAAGAAGGCTATCTCAGTGAGTATATAGACCATTCGGTTTTTGAGGTCGACCAAAGTTGATAGCGGAAGTCATCCGGTCGGATGCGTGGAATGCTGAGATGCAGAGAAGACGTATTAAGAAGAGCCTTACTTGTAGTGACCTTGTAGAGTTGCAAGAAAGACAACGAATCCCAAAAATGTGAGTAAGACCTCTTCTGTCTTAGGCTGACATTTATTTATGCTTGTTTGTTGTGGCCCACACACATGGTTTTGATATTTGTTTTACGACTCGGGTCTGCTCTTGTACCGCCGAGACCGATGTTTATTTCCGGCTCGGGTCTGCTCTTGTACCGCCGAGACCGATGTTATTTCCGGCTCGGGTCTGCTCTTGTAAACCGAGACCGGTTGTTTATTTCCGGCTCGGGTCTGCTCTTGTACCCCGAGACCGATGTTTCTTCCGGCTCGGGTCTGCTCTCTTGTACCACCGAGACCGAGGTTATTTCCGGCTCGGGTCTGCTCTTGTACACCGAGACCGATGTTTCTTTCCGGCTCGGGTCTGCTCTTGTACCGCCGAGATCGATGTTTGTTTCAGCTCGGGCTGGCTAGATTGTTCCGCCGAGGCCACTTGTTTATTCGGCTCAGGGCTGGATTTCGTTCCGCCGAGGCCACTTGTTTATTCGGCTCGGAGCTGGATTTCGTTCCGCGAGGCCGCTTGGTATTCGGCTCGGGGCTGGATTTCTATTCCGTCGAGGCCTTATGGTTTATTCAGCTCGGGGTCGGGTTACGTCCCACCGAGTCGACTTCTTTGGACTGAGGATGTATATTCCCCCAGAGCCAAGTCTTTCTTTCAGCTCGGGGTCGGGTTACGTCCCACTGAGTCGGCTTCCTTTGACTGAGGATGTAATATTCCCCCAGAGCCAAGTCTTTCTTTCAGCTCAGGGTCGGGTTACGTCCCACTGAGTCGGCTTCTTTGGACTGGGGATGTAACATTCCCCCAGAGCCAAGTCTTTCTTTTAGCTCGGGGTCGGGTTACGTCCCACCCAGTCGGCTTCTTTGGACTGGGTATGTACATTCCCCCAGAGCCAAGTCTTTCTTTCAGCTCGGGTCGGGTTACGTCCCACCGAGTCGGCTTCTTTGGACTGGGGATGTAACATTCCCCCAGAGCCAAGTCTTTCTTTCAGCTCGGGGTCGGGTTACGTCCCACCGAGTCGGCTTCTTTGGACTGGGATGTAACATTCCCCCAGAGCCAAGTCTTTCTTTCAGCTCGGGTCGGGTTACGTCCCACCGAGTCGGCTTCTTTGGACTGGGGATGTAACATTCCCCCAGAGCCAAGTCTTTCTTTCAGCTCGGGGTCGGGTTACGTCCCACCGAGTCGGCTTCTTTGGACTGGGGATGTAACATTCCCCTAGAGCCAAGTCTTTCTTTCAGCTCGGGGTCGGGTTACGTCCCATCGAGTCGGCTTCTTTGGACTAGGGATGTAACATTCCCCCAGAGCCAAGTCTTTCTTTCAGCTCGGGGTCGGGTTACGTCCCACCGAGTCGGCTTTTTGGACTGGGAGTAACATTCCCCCAGAGCCAGGGGTCTTTCTTTCAGCTTGGGTCGGGTTACGTCCCACCAAGTCGGCTTTCTTTTGGACTGGGGATGTAACATTCCCCCAGAGCAAATCTTTTTTAGCTCGGGGTCGGGTTATGTCCCACCGAGTCGGCTTCTTTGGACTGGGGATGTAACATTCCCCCAGAGCCAACTCTTTCTTTTAGCTCGGGGTCGGGTTACGTCCCTCGAGTCGGCCTCTATTGGTCTGGGGATGTGACATTCCCCCAGAGCCCAATGTTCTTCTCACTCGGGGTCGGGTTACGTCCCACCGAGTCGATCGTCATCATCATAAGGGCAAAGCATTTGTTCCACGGGTAGATATCGGGATCCTCGTTGACTGAGCATATGAAGGTGGGCAGGAAGGACCATTTACAGCCAAGACGTTTTTCCTTGCGGTTCCTGGAGTGACCACCGACGGATTCATCGGTACAACCATCTTTTTTTATAGTTCCCGACATCAACTCTCGCAACTCGTTGTTACCGAGAACTAGGGGATATATTTTGATGGTGTTTTTTAAGCACTATGATATTTAAGGAGTACGACATGGGTAAAAAGGTAATTCCCTTCTCAGTCGAGATCCTTAAATACCGACCCAACCACATGAGTTAGGGGCCCAGCACTTAAGATCGGTAACCGACCACTTAAAGATCGGATGACCAGGCATTATCAGATCGACAGCAGCATTCTCAGTTCAAAATACCATCGTGACCGACCTCATGAAGACCGGGAATAGGCGGGATATGCTCCAGAAGATAAGTTATCCTACTTTCATGGGGAAAACTGATGAGTCAGTGTCCAAATAGGATAAAAGAAGTAAATGTAGTTTTTAATTAGGAATCTTTATGAAAAAAAGGAAAAAGTTTTGACTAGGAATCCTTATGGGAAAAGAAATTGTTTCAACTAGGAAATTATTGTACAAATATGAATATGATTTCTTCACCATTATAAATGGGATGGTAGAGTGAGTGTAGAGGGGGGAAGGAAGAGGAAGATCATTACGATCAGACTTGTAAAAACAAAGAGATATCAGAGAAGCATATCTCAGTAATAAAAGTATCACCCGTTCTGTGCCCGTGGACGTAGGTCGGATTTGATCCGCCGCCGAACCACGTTAAATCTCCTTGTCGATTGGCGTATTTATCTGTCTTTTTGCTAAGTTTGCTTTTGGTTCCCCCATAACCGAACAAATTCACTATTGATGGAGGATTACCTCCTCGGGAGTAATATTCCCATATTGGCCCGAGACCAAAATCACCCGTCAACAACAAGCATTTCCATTACAGCACAAAAGCCCTCTAACCCCTACTAGGCCGCACATATCCAACTTTCATACTCTTCTAACACCCCATAATACCAACCATTTCTAATCATCCATTCCAATTAATCACAAACAAAATATACCTATTTAAATAGCTTAACAAAATAAGGCTTGTTTCACAACTCTAATTACAATTGTCAAAATAACAACTAAAAATGAAGCAAATGAGTGATTATTACCTTGCAAAGCCAACAAATCTCAAAATCCCTAAATTTCTCTATCACACGTTGAACTGAGAAAAAAATGATGAGGCTTGATTTCCTTGATCCCTTTTGCATAATAAAACTCAAAATGCCTCTGGGTGTTAGATGAACTAAAATGGCGGTGGAAAATAGCAAAAATTTCGCTCATGGTGGCCATGTAAATTGGCTAGCAGTGGCATGAAGGTGGAGAATGGACAGAGACAAGAAAATTTTGTTTTTTGCCTTTTAAAATAAAATGAAAAAAACCCATTCTAGAAGAGAGAAGAAGCTTAAATTTATTAGAATTAATAAAAGAAAAGTTAGATATTTCATAACAATATAATATTATATTAGGTCTAGATAATTCTTTATTTAATACAATTAATCCTACCCCACTTATTTCCTCTTCAAACTATCACATTGATATAAAATATCTTCGTCCATAAAAATTAATTATTAACTTTTTGTTGACTAATTTTCACATCAATTCGAAGAATTTTCCATTACCGACGGATCAACTCCGAGAAGTCCAAATTGAAACTAGTTAAAAATTTCGATTATTACATCAAAATTTCCGGATATTACATTCTCCCCTCCTTATAAAAATTTCATCCTCGAAATTTGTCCATCCTTATTTCTGATCATTCGAAACCAATCGTGCGTACATTACCATCTTGTCCGTATTCGGAAGTCGCCTCACTTACACCTTTTCAAAAGTCGCGTATTCCATACATCAATACGAATCATGCTATTTCGAAACAAAACACATCGAATCAAACATTTCATGCCTAAATCAAGCCAAACTTTGTCATTTCAATTCACACATTCATTCATAAGAACACGCTCAAACCGTTTAAAACTCATCCATCAACATAAAAGAAAGTCGAACACGAATTCTATACAGTCAATCGAATACATCATCCGAAACGAGGAACATAACATATGCTTTTTACACGTAATCAAATACGGTATCAAAACAGAAACTTAACAAGAATTTTATACTATCTATTTTGTCCATAATTCAAAAGGGAACTTATTCATTTCACATCAGGTCATTCTATATCATATATGTAAACGATATCAATATCAAAGTTTACATTTATACATATCCCATCGCACATACAACTTTGTATGGCTGACCACATAGCACATATAATCATCACTATACCCATAAGATCCATGTCTAACTATAAACTTACATATGTACTCTTATAACGATATAAACTTTTATACCAAAAATACCTCTATCGTCACAACCAGAAGTGACAACCATAATTCTCTTATGATGTTGATAGACTGAAATCTGTCAATTTCTGTCATTATTCAAAATACATTTGAAAACGTTAAACAATCTCTTTCAAAAATCATTTCGAAAATGCATTTGAAAAACTCTTTTATTGTAAATAAAAAATCATTTCAAAATCCATCATCATAAAACCATATCGAGCATCTAGCATAACTCACTGGACGAAACGTAAACGAGCGTCCAATGCCCGAATCGCGCGCAGAGATCGGACAATGAACGAACCGATCCCCTGTCGACAGAGGGTCGGGTCATACCATTTCTGATGGATGAAACCCTAACAATCACCCCGACGGAAACATATGATGAGTCGTAAAAACATAAATGCATATACCGATCGTCGGGGCGAAAACATAACAATGATCAATCATTCAGCGGAAACATATCAAGAAAAAACATAAAACGTTCGCTGAGACAGAAATATATAAAAACATCATATCGTATAATATCAAAAAGTAATGTCGGAATGCATTAAATCAAAATGCAATTCTTTTGAAATCATTTCCCCCCAAAATGTAAATATGTGCAAATTCAAAAATAAATCTTTGATGCAAAGTTTTCAAAATACATACCGATCGTCCACTGCTCAGTCGCGCGCAAAGACTGGACAGTGTACAGACCATGTCGATATGGTAGTGGGCCAGACATTTTTCTGATGGTCTGTACCCTATAACGAGCGCTCCGAGAGGCCAATCCGAAACGAAACATATATGATCACCATGGAGGGTCAAAAACATAAAATCATCAAGTACAGGGCCGGAAAGAAATTTTCGAGCGTCTCGGCGGAAATAAGTTTTGCAGTTTAAAAACATCAAAATCATTTTCGAGCATCGAGATGGAAACATATCGATAAATCTAAAACATGAAAACGTTATTCAAGCATCGAGTCGGAAATATTTCTTTGTCTTTTATAATCAAAATCAAAACATCTGAAAACTTTCTTTCTTTCTCTTTCCTTTCATTTTTCTTTTCAAAACACTTTTGTGCCAAAAATCAAATATCAATTTCTCAAAACATGGTTCAAAATATCAATTCACAATTCAGACTATCAACATCATAGAATCTCTTGTATCTCGAACACTTTGTATTCACATTACTTACTAATACATATATCTATATAAACCACATACTTTTAACTTAATGTACCTATACACCTACACATACATATACAAAGAATCCAAATAATTTATATCAATCAAAATCATAGCACGTCATACCATAACAAAAATCAAACCAAATAACAAACATATGACTTATATTATCTATACGCAACAGAAAAATTACGCATACGATCGGATACCCTATAGCAGCAGTCACTGATACCCTAATATGGCTATGATACCACAACTGTAACACCCCGTCAGAGGCAGGGTGCTACCGGCAGGAACAGGATTAACCCATCTCCATAAGCCTCTAAATTTGTGAAAATCCGGCATGATGTATCCTAAAACCGGACAACCTGGATCTCAGTCCAGCACCAAAGCAATTCTAAATAAACATCAAATTCAAAATGGACCCCAGGTCCACACCAACACATCAAAAATCACGCCTAAGGGCTCCGTGCCCATATCATCTATCAACACTCAAGGGCTCAGTGCCCACAATCATCATAAGCAATCAAAACATTTTCTAATATGTATACATATACAAACAACATGCTCATCACGACAATTAAACAATAACATAATATTTCTAAACTTCTAGACTTCTGAACGTCTCCCAAGACACTTACGAAGGTGACTGCCGCTTGGGTGATCTGCGCCTTGAGCAAGCCTTCCAGAGTTGAAATGGTTGACTAATCAAATAACCAACCTGCAAAACTAACAAAATGGTTTGGTGTGAGTTATAAAAACTCAGTAAGTAACCATGCTAACACTACAATCAACAGAACACACAAGTCAATCACATTAGAAGTTTCTCAAATCTACTAAGTTATGACGAGTTCAAAGTTATCAACTTTTGTTATCATTTATGCTTTATTCATGTCAATCTCTTAACAAACGTCCAAAGCATACAAAGGAAAACTCGAATACCATAGAGTATATTGTTTAACATCAATTCCACTTCACTCACATGAAACACGAAGTCATACACCTATATTTTATCACAAACATCCATATTTGGTATATCATCAAATCGACAAGTTAACCAAACTTTCTTCATTTTGAAATAACTCCTTTCAATTCATACAAACTTCCTCAATGACTTAACATTCATGATCATATGCACTTACACATACCGCGACACACCTATCTTATATTCATGCAAACACATTTTCAGAATTCTTACTCATACATTCGTACCAATACAACTTATCAAACACACTTTAAAACATTCGATATTCATATTAGTTTTCAAATTCATTTATTCATTCATACATACATTTCCCAGCATACCAAACTCATCGCATAACTTTTCATACATAAGCGCATCCATAACAAACACACACTCAGACATATCTACAGTCATCACGCAACCAACTAAGAGCACACACAACAATCAATACATCAAATATCACATCATCAAATCAAACATACAAACAGGCTCACTCACCTTATAACATAAACTCATCACAAGATTTCTCATAAACAAGCACATACACGACAAACAATCCAAACATCATTCAAATACTAATATCATACATATATTTCAAACTTACGAATATACACCTCATTACGAAATCATATCTCATATCCCACACAGTCCTCATATGTATTCATTTAATGCTTGATCATTTTCATTTTCAGAATTTCTATCTAGAAACTTTTAATACAGTATCTTTACCAAAAAAACATATTCGACCTATACATATCTTAAACATCATATGCATATACGAATACATACTCATATACTAACACATTTTTATATTCATTCACAAACACAGTTTTATATCGTTACACATTCATACCTTTACGTACATCCATACATACAAATAGACATTAAGCTTATCAAACACGCCAATACATATGTGTTGGGTTTCTAAGGTTAATCCCAAGATCATTTAAACGTAAAACATGTGTGAATACGCAAAGAAGTAGCAGAAAATACTTATAATGCTCGGTTGGATGTAGGTGGAAAGTTCAAAACTTTTGCTCATTTGAAGTTGCTCCAAGCTTCTCTTTGATGATTGGTGTAGCTCCAAGCCTTGAAGTTAGATTCCAAACTCAATGGGATGTTTCCCTATCACCTTTGAATGACTCCTTTTGTGTGTTAGCACTTGGAAAATTTTGCAAAAAAACTTCCCTCTTGTTCTTGGAAACTCACGGCAATGGAGGGTTTTTGGTGAGAGAGAGAGTTTGTTTTTGTTAAGTGTAAAAGGTGTGTTTGATTTTCCAAAAAATCAAAACATATACCAAAATCAAAGTTTGGTAAAAGTCTTTCACCTTTTCAAAGTTGAGTGTTTTACAAGCCATCACCAAATACCAAATTCCATCATCATAAAGGCAAGTAAAGTGACAAGTGATATGACTTGTGGTGGGCCCTACTTGATTCAAAATCCGAGGGGCCCGCAAACACATTCCAGGCTCAGGTTCGTTAATTCCGAATTAACGAATTTTTCGTTGCGACTTAATTAAATGAAATTTAATTAAATAATTATGCCTAGCAAAATTACTATTAAAGTCGCTCGCGAATTAATTCTAAATTAATTTGTTCACCCGAATTAAAATCCAATTTTAATTCCGTTATGAAATCTAATTTCATTTAATATATCAAATATATTATTTAATCGATTAATTCCAAATTAATCGCTCTCTCTACTACTTAAATTTTATCCCAGATAAATTCTTGCCGTAATTAATTCTAGATTAATTTTCTCCCTCTTCTAATTAATCCCAGATTAATTATGTTCGAGTCAAACGTCATCGGTGAATCTTCGGGAAGCGACCCATGAGATCTCTGGATATGTTGGCAGTAAATCCGGTCGTCGGACTATCCGAACACGTGCGTACCCAGTACCATATTTTTACCGATTTACAAGACATGGTTGGCTTCTAGCAAAGCACCGTGCCTACCCAATTCTCCAGAAATATTCTTTAAGGAATATATAATCTTTGTCAGGCGTAGTATACGTAGTATTGCATATTGCGATCCAGTATTGGATGTCACATGCAAGGCCTGGGGTTGGAATACTGTCTGCTCCGTACGAAGCATATATCAGATCACAAGCAACTAGTCTCTTTAATCGGATAATCATGACCTTGTCATATTATCCCGATAGTTGCAACACATTAGAGTACCAGTTCTGTATCCCTGCATGATCATCATCTCCATATGACTGAAGTGATACTTCCGTCTTGACATCACACCCAATACACTACAATTCTCAATAAACCTACAAGAGGCGTACACAGAACCTGTAAAAGTCCCGGACGACCAAAACCAAAGCGTATTGATTAACGCAAGTACTAGCGATGCAAGTCTCAGGTTAAGACCAAATACACCTACCCTGAATCGGATTCCCATAGACACATAGTCATACTACCAATGGGATTCCAAGGGGTCTATCCAGAGCGAAGCTGTTCCCGTACCATCGGTAAACACAACCTCCTATCACACTTGCATAAGTATCCAATACTTAAATATATGAGAACTATGTCGTTATGCTCCCATAATGTGCACAAATGCAATACTAGTCTATTCCGCATTATCGTTGTCCAGTCTCGATAATACTACGACTAGGGTTTTTTAATGATTAAACCTTAGTGGATTGATACTGTCTTATATCTTATAATCTGAAACTAATCATAAGGACTTTTATCATTTATATATTTAAGTAATCTAATTACAAAATGATAAAATAGCAATTTCCATTATCACATAGTTAATTTGTACAAAAACCACAATGTCTTTTACAAATAGTAATGCTATGGGTCATAATTGTCCAACAATACGCACATACATTATTATCATTAAACCTCTTACTTCGTATCATGCTAATAAAAAAAGTCATAACTGCGATGGTCGTTTCACTTAACTACTAATAACCTTAAACTCCTTCTCAAACTACTTCTCAAACATCTTCTATTTAACCTAACATATCAATCATCAATACCCATATATATGTATATTCAAAACACGAAATCACCCATTAAGCTCTCATCGCATGAGTTACTTACCTGGCTTCGTGAGCGCTCTAGGTTCTAATCAAGTCTGTCAAAACAAATAGCGAAAAGCCGTCATCTTGGCTGAAACTACATTCGCAGTCATCTAAATTCTATAAGAACACTGACTTATCATCTTATCCCATAAAAATAGGATGATTTATCATCTTATACCGTAAAAATAGGATGGCTTATCACCTGGAACATATCTTGCCATCTGCTCGGTCTTCAAGAGGTCTGTCACAATGGTCCCCTGAACTGAGAATGCTACCACCGATCTGATAATGACCGGTCATCCGAGCTTAAGTGGTCGGTCACCGATCATAAAGTGATCGGTCCCTTACCGTTGGCGCATGCAACATCGAATGGTCGAGTCGGCATTTAATGGTCTCGATCAAGAAGGGAGTTACCCTTTTACCCCTTCCGTGCTGCTTAAATACCTTAGTGCTTGAAAATACCATCAATATTTGTCCCATAGTTCTCGGTTCCAACGAGTATACAAGTTGGTGCCGGGAACTATACAAAAAGAGTAGTACTCCTGACGGACTGATGGCTGACCCTTTTGAGGAGAAGTTTATTGGCCTGTCACCACCATGTCCTCGGTACGATTAAGATGCTCGGTCTGATTTCCTTTCCCGCCAAAACAAAATCTTTTCGTTGCCATTCTGGAGACTCTCTCGAGACGCGCAATCGTCACATCTATTTAAATTCCCATCAAATCATCTATAGGGTTTAACTTGAGCCTGACACTTGTCAAACATCAGCCGGCTTCCAGCCAAAAGTAAACAAAACCGATCGTTCACTGCCGACACTAAAATACATCCAATCTCAACCGTTCATTCAACTCTGACAAATCACTTCTGAAGTCGACAAATGGCACACATCTGGGGCTCTTTCTTGATCTAACGGTTACAAACGCTCCGACGTGACTATAGGAAGATGAAGCGATCTCCTTGCGGCTGTTTGGCAAAAAATTTGAACTTTATCAACTGCAAAAACTCTCCTCTCTCCAACTGCGACCCGTCCGATTAGCGCGACCAAAGCTCTCAAAGCACTCTTCCAGCCTTTGAAAAGAATCAAGTTAGTCTCTGAAAGACCTCTTTGGTTTGCACTTGCTGTTCGTTTTTTTTTGGACCATTTATGGATTTCGGGATGATGGGTAATGGATTAGGGAGACTTCGGGTTGTTCTGGGTTCTGTGTCTTGATCGACGTTGCTAGGGAGAGATTTATGGTTTGATGGATGTTGTTAGGGCATTTAGAACCCGTAGGCTTAGTTTTCCGGACCCTCAGGGTAATTACGAAATCCCCGGTAGTTTAAAAATTAGCTATAGACTGACCTCTTCTTTCCCATTTTGGATGTCAGGGATGTCTGATAATGGATCTTCCTCGGTAAACCCCGCTAAACCTTCGACTCCCTCTGCCGTAGAGCTCTCCTCGAGCTCGGGGGCACCAAGCGTAGAGGACCTCGACACTACCCCCACTCCTTCCGAAATTGAAGAAGATACCTACCATCACATAACTCCACGGAAGGACCCAGAGCCTGGTGAATTTGACTGCTCAGCTTTGGACATGAATCAGCCCTCCAAGATAACCGAAGATGATCTAGCACTGCTCCGGGAACGCTATGCTATTCCGATAGATATTGCCCTCGAAGTCCCTCATCCACTTGATCGTGCCACTCAACCTGATGAGGGTTCGTTGGCTCTTCTTCCGGCCTTCTTCGAGGGTGGACTCCGGCTGCCAATTCAGCCTTATTTTGCCTGGTTATTGACCGAAATGGAGATCGCCACTTGCCAACTAAGCCTGAATAGTTGGAGGATCTTGGCCGGGCTATATGTGATTTGGCATAGGGCAGGCCTCGGCGAACCTACTCTTGCAGAAGTGAAGAGGTTGTATCGATTGAAGGCTAACCCAAGAACGCACCATGGCTGGTACTACCTTTCTGCTTACGCCGAGTCGTCAAACATCGTCGGCAAACTCCCCGATTCCAACAAAAACTTCAAAGATTTATGGTTTTAGGCCACGGGAGATTGGGGACGGGCCCTGAAAACATATGAAGATGAGACTTCAGTCCCGGACATCTTTAGAGTGGGAGGTTAGAAATCTAACCCTTAATGTTCCTGCTCTTTAACTCTGTGATAGGATTCTAACTTCTTTGACTCTTCCCAGCTTGTTGGAGGGATGCTCCAAATGTCTCTCATCGGGTCCGGGTGCGGATACTATGGGCTTGACGATATACCGACCATTGGAAGCAATTGGTTAATGATGCGGCCTTTGTTGAGTCGGGCCTTATTCGGACTGCTCCTCCGAAAGTCCCGGGGCGGATAGGTAGATTTTTACTAACCCTCTAACCAATCCCCTTGTTTGCTTAACATGATGATGACTTGAAATTATTCAGATTCTGGACTGACCATTTTTTTGCCTTTACCTTTTGCAGGAATGTCGAGGAGGCCAAAATACCTTGATCAATTGACTGGTGCAACAAAGAAAACTTGCCATATTGGAGCCGGATCCTCTCGGAAACGGCCAGCAACTGCCTAGGCCAAAAAGGTGACTGAAGAGGCAAGCCGCCGGCTACCCAAAGCTTATCTCCCCCATCCAGGGCATCGCCAACAGTCACTACCCGACCTGCCAGCCCCCCAAAACCTTCTAGAAAAAGGAGACGTCTGATCGGGGGAGAGGAAACCGAGCTGACTCGGGAGATAGAGGAGGAACAGGCCCCGAGCAAAAAGCAGCCAGTTCGGAAAGAGAAGAAAACGTTGGAGGGCACTTCTAGAAAGTGGAAAGGCGCTGTGATTCTTGGCGTAGAAGACCTCGGTCAGGACATCAGGGCGGCCACTTCTCACCTGGTGCCGGCGATCAACGAACTGGCCGAAGCGGTCCCTCCGACGAAGATTCTGAGATACGAAGATCTCTCTCCCGATGATGTTGGTACGGGGTTGTGCTCCTAGATGGCCAAGGTAGCCACACTTCCCCCATTCCCATTATGAGTCCATGACTTAATCTGATTTCTGATTTTCTATTTCTCCTCGGCAGGCGACCTATCTGGTGGCCAAGAACAAGGATCTCCTCCTAAGCCTTCTATCTGAGGGTGGCCAAGCCTAGAGGCTTCAGAACCGCCTTACTGAAATGGAGGTCGAGCTGGCTAATAAAGACGAAGCGATAAAAAACCTGGAACTGGCCGCGGTCGAGGCTCATTCAACAAATAAATCTCTTAGGGCCGCCGCCTCTCTGGAGAGGAAAATTGCTAAGGCTGCCAAGAAGGACTTGGAGGCTGCCCAGGTCGACAACATGATCCTACATGTGGAAGTGCGCAACTTGAGGGGGTCAGGGACTGCGCCGAGATTATCCCGATGATATTGCCTAAACTGTATATGAGGCCTATCCATGCGGCCATTCGCTTCTGCAAAGGGGAACTCTCACATGAGGAGTTTCAAAAATGGCTACCCACTTCTCCTGAAGAGGTGATGGATCCTGACCCCATTTCGATCGCCCCGGTGCCCCCAGCTCCTGAGGAAAACCGACCTGGGGCTCCCATTCTTGCCCCCGAAGCTATATTTGTCGGGGCCTCTCAGGCCGTCAATGTGGAAGCCATTGTCCCTCCTCCCGAGGTCGAGCCCAGCCATCTGCCACCCCAGCCTATCGAGGAAGAACCAATTGCTCCTGCGCGGGCCGATGAGTAAGGGGTAACCCAAACGGGGCCCCATGTAAACTTGAACAAAAATACCTCTTTGTAATAACTTTTACAACTATGTATTTTTTTCTTTTGTCAATGCACGTTTCTATTCCACTCATTGTCTTCGACAATTTGCTCCGAATGCGTTCTTACAAACGACTACTCGAGGTCTGATCGACTGAAGAGACTGACTCGGTGGGACGTAACCCGACCCCGAGCTGAGAGAAACACTTGGCTCTGCGGGAATGTTACGTCCCCAGACCAAAAAGCTGACTCGGTGGGACATAACCCGACCCCGAGCTGAGAGAAACACTTGGCTCTAGGGGAATGTTACGTCCCCATACCAAAAAACTGAATCGGTGGGACATAACCCGACCCCGAGCTGAGAGAAATACTAATGGCCTCGGCGGGATGAATCCAGCCCCGAGCCGAATAACCGAGTGGCCTCGGCGGAACGAATCCAGCCGCGAACTGAAATAACCGAGTGGCCTCGGCGGAACGAATCCAGCCCCGAGCCGAATAACCAGAAGAGACCTCGGCGGAACGAATCAGCCCCGAGCCGAATAACCAGAAGAGGCCTCGGCGGAACGAATCCAGCCCCGAGCCGATAACACAAGCAGCGGCCTCGACGGAATGAGTCCAGCCCCGAGCCGATTAGTCCTTGGGACTTATTCAGAAGGGAAGTGAATCAACCTTTGAAGCCCTATCGAATCTGGCACTGGCGTCCCTTTGCAAGACCAGTGAAAAACAAAAATAAAACTTTGGAAAATAAAATCAAAAAGCGGGGGTGACCTAGCACTTATCCCAAAGCAAAACATTTTGCAAGTGTAAACAACAGCACAAATGCCTCAAAACACTGTCATGTCCGAGGTCTCCAAAACACAATTCTGAATCTTTCAATTCAGAGTCCCGGCGAACCAGGATTCGGATCAAAGAGCGTTTAGAATGGTAAGGGCACATTCCTCTATACGTCAGGTCACCATGAGGCCTGTGTATTGTTCGAGGGATCCTCCTTACAACGCTGAAGTAGGCATACGCCACGAGGGTACAATCCATCCCCGTATTATGCTTCTCATAGGCCCGAATGACCAAATAGGTAAGGATCAAAAAGTGTCTGAAACATTAAGGGCATGCTCTGTTGGGTTTCTACTATAATCCCAATATCGATTTAAGCATTTAAACATGTGAATACAACAAAGAAGTATGGCGGAATCATACTTACAATGATCGGCTTTTGCGATGCGAGGAACAACAAAATTTCTTGGCTCCTCCTTGAAGCTCACGGCTTTGGCCTCCATTTTTGTGCTCCATGATTTCTTCAAGCTCCAAGCTTTAAGTGTGCATTCCATGCCCATGGGGGGGTTTCCCTATCACATTTGGATGACTCCTAATGTGTGCTAGCACATTGGAAATTTTGCCATAAAATTCCTTTATTTCTTCTTGCAAACTCTCGGCAATGGCGGAATTTTGGAGAGGAAAATGGCCCAAGGCCGTGAGTGTGAGGGAGAGAGTGAGAAACATTGTGTTGGTTGTGTGTTGTGTATCTAATACACTAAATTAAAAGTCAAATACCAAAAATTATTAAATGTAAATGTCTTTCAACCATCACAATTGAGTGTTTCACACTCAAGCATCATCCAACAACTTCCATCATAATAAAGTGATAAAGTTGACTAGTGATGTGACGTTTGATGTGTTTTGTGGGCCGCACTTGAATTCGAAACGCGAGTGGGCCCGCAAACACTCCCGGCTCGGGTTCGCTAATTCCGAATTAACGAATTTTCCGTTGCAACGTAATTAAATCAAATTTAATTAAATAATTAAGCCTAGCAAAATTACTATTCACGTCACTAACGAATTAATTCTAAATTAACTCGTTTGCCCGAATTAAAATCTAATTTTAATTCCACGTCGAAATCTAATTTCGTATAATATATCGAATATATTATTTTATTGATTAATTCCAAATTAATCGTTCTCTCTCATTAAATAATATTTTATCCCAGATAAAATATCTCCGTAATTAATCACAGATTAATTTTCTCTCTCTTATAATTAATCCCAGATTAATAAAGTGCGAGTCATACGTCATCAGTGAATCTTCGGGAAGCAACCCATGAGATCCCCGGATATGTTGGCAGTAAATCCGGTCGTCGGACTATCCGAACACGTACGTACCTAGTACTACGTTTTTACCGATTTACAAGACATGGTTGGCTTCTAGCAAAGCACCGTGCCTACCCAATTCTCCAGAAATATTCTTAAAGGAATATATAATCTATATCAGGCGTAGTATACGTTGTATTGCGTATTGCGATCCAGCATCGGATGTCACATGCTAAGCCTGAGGCTGGAATTGTGTCTGCCCCATACGAAGCACATATCGGATCTCTGGTAACTAGTCTCTATAATCGGATAAACATGACCTAGTCATAATATCCCGATAGGTGCAGCATAAAAGAGCACCAGTTCCGTATCCTACGTGATCATCATCTCCACTTGACTGAAGTGATACTTCCATCTTGACATCACACCCAATACACTACGATTCTCAATATACCCAGAAGAGGCGTACACAGAACCTGTCAAAGCCCTGGACGACCAAAACTAAAGTATATTGATTGTCGCAAGTATTAGTGGTGCAAGTCTCAGGTTAAGACCAAATAGACCTACCCTGATTCGGACTTCCATAGACACATAGTCATATTACCAATGGAATTCCGAGGGGTCTATCCAGACAAAGCTGTTCCCGTACCATCGGTAAACACAACCTCCTATTACACTTGCATGAGTATCCAATACCCAAATATATGAGAACTATGACGTTATGCTCCCACAACGCGCACAAGTGTAATAATAGTCTTTTACGCATTATCGATGTCCAATCTCGATAATACTCTGACTATGGATATTTAATGATTAAACCTTCGAGGATTGATAACTGTCTCATATCATCTCAATCCGGAACTAATCATAAGGACCTTCTATCATTTATATATCTTGGTAATCTAATTACAAATGATAAAAGGGCATTTCCTTTGTCACATGGTTAATTTGTACAACAACACCATGATCTGTACAAATAGTGATGCTATGGGTCATAATTGTCCAACAATCTCCCACTTGGCCTATAGCCAATCACTCAAGTGTCCTACACCCACGATGCTTTCGTCAGTGGATTTGCTATGTTATCATTTGATGCGATTTATTCGATCATCACATCGCCACGATGTATGATCCGAACAAATCAGATGAAATATTGAAGTATATATCTGGATCGTTGATGAGACCATTAATTCTTTAGCCTGTGCTGTAGCCTAGCTCAGCTGCTAACAGAACTACTCCTACTCTAATTAGGATTATTATCAATCCAAAAGGCTTCTATTGCTGCCTCAGCTTGAGCAATATTCTGCTTTTGTTGTTTATTCGGCAATAGTGTCTTGCTTGGAAGATTTCCAGCTTACTGTTCCGTTATTCAAACTATATAGTATCCTTTTTACGACTTAAAGTCGTCTTTGTCGGTTAGGAAACTTGCAACGGTGAACCTAGTCACTTCAAGTTCTCCTTCTCCATAGCTTAAGACAGCATTCTTAGTTCATCTAAGATACTACAAGATGTTCTTAACTTCAATCCAGTGACTATCACTTGGATTGGCCTGATTGTGACTCCATATGCTCAAAGTATATGAGACACCAGGTCGAATTTTAGATCTATCCTAGTAGATCCTTATTCCTAGAATAAAGGTTGTCTCTCCCAAGAATTCTACTGAGAATTATTCATGAAAGCCAAGCTTTCACCGATTGTATTATGGGAATGTCATTTCCAAGAAATGATATATCATCATTTTAAATAGGACAATCACTGTCAGTGCGCTCCCACTAACCTCCTTATATACACAAGAATCATTTTCGTTTTGAATTAAATCATACACCATTATGATTACATCACAACTATAGTTCCAAGAACTCAATGCTTACTTCAATCCATAAATGGATCGATTAACCTGCAAACCTTGTTTGCTTGTTTTGGTACAAAAAAACCGTCAGGATGTTGTAAACATCCTCCAAAAGGTTTCCGTTTAAGGAAAGCGATTTTGACGTTCAGCTGCCATATTTCATAAATGAAACATGCAGCAGTAGCAAGCATTATCCAAATGGATTTAATCATGGCAACAGGTAAAAAGTTTCGTCGTAATCGACACAATGTTGATAACGATATCTTTTTACTACAAACCTAGCTTAGTACGTTGGTATGTTGCCTTCCATGTATGTCTTCCTTGAAGACTTATATAGTACCAATAGGCACAATGTCTTCCGGTACAATAACTAGTATCCAAATGTAGTTGGTATACATGGAATCCATTTCGGACTTCATGGCACTATGCCATAATAGGGAGTCGATACCTTGTATCACTTCCTCATACATAGTCAGTTCGTCTTCCTCAATAAGATTGACATCTTTATGAGGTGAGATCAGAAACCTATATCTTCCAGATTATTTTCTGACTCTCTCCGACTTGCGCGGTTCTTGTGTATTCTAAGATTATTGGTATAGTTTCACCCTTGATGAACTATTTGTGTTCCATTAAGGAATCGGTGTTTGGAACAGTATTACTCCGATTTTCATCGAGTTTTACTTTCTTCCCACTTACCACTGCATATAGGTATTCCTCTTAGGAAAACCGCATGGCGAGCAACAATTATATTTTCTCTTGTGAATTGTATAAGTACTATACTTGGTTTCCCTAGGATAACCCACAAATTAGGCATTTATCCGATTTGGGTTCTAGTTTGGATCATCCAAACATATGCCTAGCATTCCCAAATTTCCAGGAATGAGAAAACCCAGTTTCTTTCCTGTTCATATTTAATATGAAGTATGTCTAACAGATTTTCATGGAACCTTATTCAAAATAAGTTATGCACTGTTTAATGCGTATCCCTAGAAGGAAAATGGTAGCTCAGAGCGACTCATGATTAACCTTATCATGTCCAAAAAAATTCGGTTTCTCCGTTTGGACACACCGTCAAATTGACGTGTTCCAGGAGGAGTCCTCATTGAAAGAATACTATACTCTTTCAGGTATTTAAGAAACTTATTGCTTAAGTATTTTCAATCATGGTCTAACCTTGACAGTTTTAATACTTTAGCCGATCTGTCTGTCTACTTCGTTTCGAAACTCTTTGAATCTATCAAAAGTTTCCGATTCGTGTTTCAATAGAAACACATAACCATAACGCGATGCCACATCTGTAAAGGTTACAAAGTGTTCATATCCACCTCTAGCCTAGCTAGATATGGACCCACTTACGTCACTATGAACGAGGGCTAACAGATCGGTGGCAATTACACTTTTACCAAGTAAAAGGGCTGTTATAGGCATTTTCCTTATAAACTAGATTCGTAGACATTATTTGAATAGAATCAAATCCGTCCGAGTATCCACTCTTCAAAAGTGTGGATATACGAGTCTTGTTAATATGTCCCAGACAACAATGCCACATATAAGTTTCAACTGATTAATTCAGTTTGAGCTATTTGTTTGTCATGTCATATGTATGAGATTTATTTATATTCAAAATATAAATATTGTTATTCACATCTAATGTGCTTATCTCAATATCATTTATAAAATAAAACACTTTAGTGTTCTAGAATATAAAGGTATACCCGTAACGGGTTAAACCCTAATATAGAGATAATGTTTCTAGTCAAACTAGTTACAATGTAATAGTTTCATAATTTAAGTACACACCCGAAGGGTAGTTCATAAACTTAGGTCTCTACGGTTAAAACAGCGACTGTCGTCCCGTTTCCGACTCGCAGATAAATCTCAACTGAAGTCAGTGTCCTGCTAATCAGCAAATACTGCACACCAGTACATATTTATGTACCACACTCAGTATCTAAAATCCAATTTTAATACTAGTAGTGAACATATTGATGACAAACATATTTGAAGTCGGAGCCTTGCCCGTCTTCAATTCCTCCATGTCTGCCTTGTCCATACGGCAGCCACGCTTCCAGTGACCCCGTTTGCCACAGTTTAGGCAGACATTTTGGGATATGTCTTATGTCTTCCCAGAAGATCATAATGACTTTGCCTTTGCCTTTGCCCATTTTCCACACCTTAGAAGCCTTTGGCCAAGCCTTGGCCTTCTGGGATGTCAAAGTAAGATAAGTCTTGCGCTTCTTGCCCAATTGCAAACTCTGGCTTTGTCTCATTGAGTATAGCCACTAACTCTCCAAGAGTTTTCTATTGCAATTTATACTTCTAAGATCTAAGGATAGATCTATGAAGATCCTTCAATTTCATTATCATACTGTAAGGATCTAATCCTTATGTTCTGAATAAGAAAATTAAGAGTCTTTGCGGCAATCATACATGATTAAACACTAAAGTTATCATCACATGAATCTTCCAAAGATTATGTTCTACTATTTTCTCAACTCCGGGCTTAGGCCCAAGAGGTTATTCTATCAAATAGAGTAACTTCTCAGTTCCAGGACTATCCTGAGGTTTTATTCCCAATCTGAATATTAAAGCCGTTTAAAGACATTTTCACCCAAGGTTATATTTTAAACACTAATCTTTCATTTATCTTGATTCCAATAGTCCAACTATCGAATCAACGATTTCAGGTACTATTGATTATAATGATTACTATAGTCTAACTATTAATCAACTATAATTAATAGGTTAAATTCAATTATATTGATTACTATAATCCAATTATAAAATCAACTATTAATTGAAGTAGTTTGAATACAGTCCAACTGTTTAATTAAAACAACGATTAAATATTAGTCCAACTAATATATTAATTATTTAACGAAAAATTTGAAATGAGCGCGTATTGGCAAGTAACTAAACGAATTTTGCAAATTTAATACTTGCCTCCCACTATTTTTCGGCGAGCCTCTAACCCTTTGTGGAGTACTCGGGAAACCTTGTTTCCTAGTGGCTAGGATCCCATTAAATAACACACAATCTTGACTTTGGCCAACAAATTGTATGATAATTAACTAGGTAGATCTCTAAGATCAATTGGATCCCATCCAATTCCTAGATCCAGTAGGTGGACATCCAAGTCCGAAATATATCTATATATGCTAATATCCCAATATATTCCCTATCTTTTTCCTCTGAATCAATTAAGCCTTGGCTTTGGCACAACAAACTTAATGATCCCAGTTAAGCGGAACCTATTGACCATGGAAAGCTTCGTAATCGATGTCGATGGACAGAAGTGATATTCACTTTAGCCAACAAATCACAACTTGGATAAGACACCGATATAGAACAAAGCTTCATGATTCAAACACGTCCGCGATGGTCAAAGGTCTTGAGATTTTGGCCAACAAACCAGTGCCAATCTTGGCTTGAGTAAGAATCACTCAATGGAAGGAAAAACGCTTAATATATGTTGAAGGTTTTTTTCGTGTAATTGACAACCAATTAATTATCTTTGTAGGGTCTCATCATCATCAACCCTTAAAACATTGCATTCTAAAAAACATAATAAGGCGCGTATAAATAAAATAATAATGATATGCGAATAGATACTTAACATATTTTGTTCATAGAACAAATCTCTCCATTTCCTCTCTCCTGCTAGCATAAATCTTATTTTACCCAATTACATAACACTTCTAAAGAAACCTCATTTACATTTAGGGGAATAGGTGAGAAGAGAAATACAAAGAGTCAAGAGGTAATAGGCTGGACACGCATGTCCAATTAATAAATTCTAAATTTATTACAATAATTTCCAAAATTGCCCTCAACTCATCTAATATCCATCCGATATGCATTATCATACATCGCATCCATGTAATCACACAAAGCATGTTATCAATCAATCTAATCCAATTAATTAATCTGAAATTAATGACCATCCATGTTCAAACAACGATTTGATTTTGCGCGAGTCAAACTCGTTTTAAGAATAAGTACTCAAAGTACGAATTCTTTAATTATATTAAACTACAACATTAAATCCAATTTAATTTTTATTTAATACTAATTCTATATTTAATTCTAAATTAAATAATTACACTTTTAATGTGCCTTTACGACTTAGATTCCAAATCTAATCGTTACGGGTCTCAAAGCCAATTAACATCCAATGTCAATTTAATCAAAGTCCAATGGGCTTTCAATTAATTCTTAAGGCATGGACTTTGGTCAATATGGGTCAAACCAATACCAAAACCCATTTAAGGAATCACCCTTAGTTGCCAAGAAACCAATTTAGGCCCATTAGGCCCAATTAAATTAAAGGTCCATTTAATTATATTTGGGCTTTATGGATATGGTTTTGGGCCCAATTGGATCCAACCAATTAGCCTAAACCAAACTTGGCCCACCCAGCCCATTAAGCTCAAATAAAACTTTTCAAGCCCAATTCCAAATTTGGCCCAATTAATTAAATTACAAAAATCCAAATTTCACAATAAATTAATTAAAGTGTATAGCCATAATTAATTAACCAAATTAATATTTCCAAAACACCAATTTACTCAATTAATTATCTTATTATCATCAACACATGCCCAACACATTGAATAAAAAAATCAATCATTTTCCATGCTACTAGTCACGGCAATATGGGATTTTTGTGTCCAATTCCAAATTCAATCCAATTAAATCTCAAATTAACATTTCAAAAGTCTCAAACTCATCCATGATTCAAAAAACAAAAAATACCACGACATTAGGGCACCTCCACATTCGGCAAAGCCAATGATTTGGGGAAAAATTGATCCAATCCAATTTTCATCAAATTGATCATGCATAACACCATGTTATCATCATTCAAGCAATATATAAACAATCAATTTCATCAAAATATGCTCAAATAATTTTTTACCCAATTTAACCCTAATTCCAATTTCATGCTTAAACTAGGCTCTGATACCATTGTTGGGTTTCTACTATAGTCCCAAGATCGATTTAAGCATTTAAACATGTGAATACAACAAATAAGTATGGTGGAATCATACTTAAAATGATCGGCATTTGCGATGCGAGGAACAACAAAAATTTCTTGGCTCCTCCATGAAGCTCACGGCTTTGGCCTCCATTTTTGTGCTCCATGATTTCTTCAAGCTCCAAGCTTTAAGTGTGCATTCCATGCCCATGGGTGGGTTTCCCTATCACCTTTGGATGACTCCTAATGTGTGCTAAGACCTTGGAAAATTTTCCAAAAAATTCCCATATTTCTTCTTGCAAACTCTCGGCAATGGCAGAATTTTGGAGAGGAAAATGGCCCAAGGCCGTGAGTGTGAGAAGAATTGTGTTGGTTGTGTGTTTTGTGTATCTAATACACTAAATTAAAAGTCAAATACCAAAAATTAATTAAATGGTAAATGTCTTTCAACCATCACAATTGAGTGTTTCACACTCAAGCATCATCCAACAACTTCCATCATAATAAAGTGATAAAGTTGACTAGTGATGTGACGCTTGATGTGATTTGTGAGCCGCACTTGAATTCGGAATGTCAATGGGCCCGCAAACACACCCGGGCTCGGGTTCGCTAATTCCGAATTAACGAATTTTCCGTTGCGATGTAATTAAATCAAATTTAATTAAATAATTAAGCCTAGTAAAATTACTATTCACGTCGCTAACGAATTAATTCTAAATTAAAACTCTTTTGCCCGAATTAAAATCTAATTTTAAATCCGTGTCGAAATCTAATTTCGTATAATATATCAAATATATTATTTTATCGATTAATTCCAAATAATCGTTCTCTCTCATTAAATAATATTTTATCCCAAATAAAATATCTCCGTAATTAATCACAGATTAATTTTCTCTCTTATAATTAATTCCAGATTAATAAAGTGCGAGTCATACGTCATCGGTGAATCTTCGGGAAGCGACCCATGAGATCCCCGGATATATTGGCAGTAAATCTGGTCGTCAGACTATCCGAACACGTACGTACCTAGTACTACGTTTTTACCGATTTACAAGACATGGTTGGCTTCTAGAAAAGCACTGTGCCTACCCAATTCTCCAGAAATATTCTTAAAGGAATATATAATCTATATCAGGCGTAGTATACGTAGTATTGCGTATTGCGATCCAGCATCGGATGTCACATGCTAGGCCTGGGGCTGGAATTGTGTCTGCCCCGTACGAAGCACATATCAGATCTCTGGTAACTAGTCTCTATAATCGGATAAACATGACCTAGTCATAATATCCCAATAGCTGCAGCATAAAAGAGCATCAGTTCCGTATCCTACGTGATCATCATCTCCACTATGACTGAAGTGATACTTCCATCTTAACATCATACCAATACACTACGATTCTCAATATACCCAGAAGAGGCGTACACAGAACCTGTCAAAGCCCTGGACGACCAAAACTAAAGTATATTGATTGTCGCAAGTATTAGCGGTGCAAGTCTCAGGTTAAGACCAAATACACCTACCCTGATTCGGACTTCCATAGACACATAGTCATACTACCAATGGAATTCCGAGGGGTCTATCCAGAGCGAAGCTGTTCCCGTACCATCGGTAAACACAACCTCCTATTACACTTGCATGAGTAACCAATACCCAAATATATGAGAACTATGCTGTTATGCTCCCACAACGCGCACAAGAGTAATACTAGTCTTTTACGCATTATCGATGTCCAATCTCGATAATACTCTGACTAGGGATATTTAATGATTAAACCTTCATGGATTGATACTGTCTCATATTATTTCACTCCGGAACTAATCATAAGGACCTTCTATCATTTATATATCTTGGTAATCTAATTACAAATGATAAAAGGGAATTTCCTTTGTCACATAGTTAATTCGTACAACACCATGATCTGCATAAATAATGATGCTATGGGTCATAATTGTCCAACACGCTCCTCCTTACGTTTGGTAACACTGGAGCAAGCAAACGCCACGAGGGCATAATCCCTCCCTGTGCTATGCTTCTCACGGATCCATTGGTCAGAAAAAACATACGAGAACACATTCCCCGCAGTCATATTTCCCAAACCGGCCAGGCCGGCCATCTCACGGGGTCACTCCCTCCCCGCGATTACCATCCCGAGATATCCCTTTTGAATGCAAGTCATAGGGTAGTTACGCTCCAACTTCGGGAGTTCGACACTACCACGAAGAGTTCTCGTGCTCCCTCATGCATTTCATCCCTTGACGCGGTCCTGATCCTCAAAAATGAAATGAGTCAGGTCGGAGCACTTCTGCCCGGGGTTTTTATGATAGCACCTGCGATTGGTGTGTCACGGGTTTGGTGCCTTTTCTGATCCCAGATCATCCATTCACATCGAGTATATCCCCAAAATATTGAATACGGCTTTCAAATCTAATTAAAAAAGCGAGTGGAAATTTTCTTAATTGAAAAAAGAAAGTTTTATTCATATTCGGGGACCTACTGCCCTTCCTACAACTCTCTGCGGGACATTTCGAGAGAGGCTTTATATTGAGCTCCTAGCCCTTGTCGGGTTGTTAAAAACGAAATAAAGAAAAATCTACTGGAAGTACTTTCTCAACATCTCGGTGTTCCAAGGCTTCCTTAACCGTGTGCCGTCCAACTGTTCCAAAATATAGGCACCCGGCCTTACCACCTCCACAATTTTATAGGGCCCTTCCCACTTGGCACCTAACGAACCTTCCTCCGGCCTTCGAGTGTTCAAGGTGACCCTTCTCAATACCAAGTCACCTGGAAGAAAGACACGGGTCCGAAATTTTTTGTTGTAGAAACGGGCCATTCTTTGCTGGTGTAGGCACTGTATTTTTGAATGTAAGTCCCGATGATGAGCCTCGTACGAAGGCACTAACTTTTAAGTCGCGAGAGTCGCGGGAAACGGTCGTCGGAAGGGAAGAGTCAAGAATTGATATCTCGTCGGTTTTAGTTCACTCGCTTAACCTCGGATTTGCTCGTTGAGCCTCTGTTTCAAAATTTATCCCTGGCCCGAACCTTAAACCTACCCACATGCCCCACGTCACTTCGCAAATTCAACAAAACCATTAAATAAACCTTCCTTCACGTGAACACACACACACATTCAAACACAAAACAACAACTTAATTAAATAACCCACATGCACAAAACCACCTCACAAACATATTCACAAAGTAACAAACCAAACAATACATGCCAAACAAAAAACAAGCATTAAATAACTTAAGACACAAAACTAAAGCACCTGCAATGCCTTACCCTCTCTTTTCAAAACACAACCCCACCTATTAAATAAATTGCCTACCCAATAAATACCCAATCCTTCACCAAATAACAAGCAATAAAAACCAAGACCCTTACCTCACGCATTAAATAAATTGCCCCCATAATAAATCAATTTTCCCCACCAAACACCTAAACATTAATTGGCCTCTCCCTACACTCCCCCTTATAAAAAGAAAATCAAATAACCCTTGCTCCCCTGGCTTAAAAATACGCACGTAAAAAACCCTCTATGCTCATCTCTCAAAGCCACGTGAAACCCTCATATCTCTCTCTTCTCTCTCAACAAACAAACTTTAAACTCTCAGCAAACCCTTCTCTCTCCACGCCCTCCTCTGACTGACACGCACACAAACCACACTCAAAGCCAAACCCTAAAACCGTGACACACATACTGAACACAAACACAAAGCCCCCCTCTTGGATCTCTATACTCATTCATCTTAACTCACCAAAAGAAACCCTAACCCTAGTCACAACACGCCACCTGCCCCATTCACAATCAACGCAAAGCACCCACGCCCAGCACCCTCACAGCCCTCATCCTTCTCGCATGCACACGTCTAAACCCTAGAGACTCTCACGGCAAACCCTCCACAAGTCTTGATTCACGCCCATTGTCACATAAAGCCACTCACTTAGCTTCATCACGCCCTCACAACTAGGGGGGTGAACATAATTTCGGGTCAAACCGCGAACCGTATCGAACCGCACCGCACCGAACCGAACTGTGCGGTTTGAAAAAATATTAAAAATGATTTTGAACCGCACCGAATCGAACCGCAAATTTCAGGTTGGTGTGCGGTTTTGACCCATGTCAAACCGTGAATCGCCCAAACCGTATATTTTGACTCGAACCGCGACCCGAACCGGCTAAACCGCTGACCCGCGTATAAATTAATTATTATTTTATATTTTTCTTCTTCTTTAACTATGAAAATTAAGATATTTAATTATCATATAACAATATGTAATGAATAAATGAAAATTATGTAATTTTTTCTTCAATTATAATGTGAAAACACACAAAATTTTCTTAAAAAATTTATAATCCAAACCGCCGACCCGAACCGCCAAAACTGCTAAACCGCCAACCCGAACCGCCGCGGTTTTCCTTATCAAATTTGCGGTTTCGTTTTCTATTTCCCAAACCGCCAACCCGCGCGGTTTGAATTAAAAAACGAAAAAACCGCCCCGAACCGCACCGCGAACACCCCTACTCACAACAGCCACATAGCCTCCACGTACCAAGAGTCTTCACACGCCCTTCAGCACTGCTCACTCACGAACCAGCCACCCTACGTAACCCTTAGCCAAACAGAAAACCAGATCACACATGCACTACCCTCTCACGCATGAACAAACAACAAAAGAACCCACTCACATGAACTAACAACGACGACAGCTCCCTGACCTAGTACCATCAACGCACCAGCCTCATTCACATAGCCTTCATCAACAAACCCCCCACTCTGACCACGCAGCTCTTAACTTACTCTCTACACACCTCTCTCCCCTTTCCCAAAATCCCAGCAGCCACATCAAACTTGGACGTGAATAATCAGCGTGAACAGCTTCCTCTCTCGGCATTTCACAACAAACAAAACGCAGCTCCCAACTCTCTTTCTACACACCCTATCTCCTCTCTCCTTTCCCAAAAGCTCTGGGCAGCCACACCAGATGAACCCTAAGCTACTCTCGGTAAGAGACTAACCATAGACACTCACAGCCAACATCCCTCACATAAGCCTGGCTCTATTCTTGAAGCCACCTCACTCACCCGCATTCGACACCGAGCAGCCCACTAGCAAACCAACCGACCTTCAACAGCCTCCACATCTGCTCTTATTCATGCCATAAACCAGCACATTCACAGCAGCCCTCATGCACACGTAAAACTGCTCATAACCCTCTCATCATATCCACTCGGCAAATAGCCACTGCCCAGACTAAAACCCTAAACAGAACCCTTCATGCTTTCTCCTCTCTCAGCCATAAAACACCACAGCAGCGACCAGCAACCCTAAAGCTTCTCACATCCACGACCTTTCAAAGCCCTGCCGACATAACCAATCAAATAACGTGAATAACAAACCCTTCAGATCCACCAAAACCAACAAAAGAAAAGACAAGCCAAAAACACTCACAGGCCACGTGAAGAAGTACCCAGACCGTGAACAAGCGAAAAACAAAACACAAACAGTGGCCAAAACCAAACAACAAACTGCCCATAACCGATCCCAAAACCAGCAGCAAATAACCCCAAAAGCCAACCCTAAAAAAGTCCACTGAAGCACCAAGAATAACCCCGAGAGATAGCCTGAAAACAGCGAGTAAAACAATAGCCTGAAAATCGCGGGTGAAAACGGAGAGAAAACAGCAAGTGAAAACAGTGAGAAAAATAGAGAAAATGGCGAGTGGAAATCGCGAGTAAAAACGGACAAAATAGTAAAAACAGCGAACCCGAGAAACAGTGGGAACAGTGAATAGTGAGAAAAACAGTGAAAACAGCAGACTAGTGAAAACAGCGGAACGATAAACCTTCGGCACCGTGAAACACACTCCCGAAAAGTGGCTTAAAAGGTAAGACCTGAGGGCACCCTTTGTTATATTTTATTTTGTTGTCCCGGAGACGGCATGCTCGGTTGATGTGGAATACGTCCAACCGGGTATGCGAGGTCCTACATTGAGAACGGCCAAATTTCTTGGTCACATATTTATTCTGCATGTCTTAATTTAAGATATTCATGAGTTGTGTGTTTATCGCTTTCCCGACATATTTTTAAAGTATGCAAACTTAGATATAGGTCGTATAGGAATTTAGATGTTGATTATTTTGCAAATGTATGTTGCGTAGACTTGGTTAAAATTACACAAATTCATTCATTACAAATGACATAAGTAAATGACCATTCAAAACCCAACGGTTTGAGGTCTTCCCTTGCGAGGGGTGAGTGCGGCCTTAAATCATTTTCCTGGTTCACACCGGGTGGCGACTCCATTATTCTCTGGTTTAGTCCCCCGTGGTCTTCTCCGTACTTCCGACCGGGCCACAAGCCTGGAACAGCGTCACCGATTTATGTGTTCTCAGTCTGGCGACTCCACTAGGATAGAGAATCGGCCCCAAAATAATGTCTTGTAATGTTTGTGATTTGTGCTTTAATTAACCATGTCTACTGTAGGTTTAGAGAGTTTAATCAAAGGCATTCTTAAGGCTAGGTGATAGTTTGGTGTCTTCCTTCACTCACTACCTTTCTATAAGGAAAAGCTGTGAATACACCTAGATAATCATTCACCCGTATCTTATTATGATAGACTAATTTGGAGGACTCGTTGTTTATTCCTGACACCAAGCGATAAGAGCCTAAGAGGCTTGGGTACTTAAGAGAGCCTCGCTCCACCCTCCCTCTGGGGAATCTACAACGGGAAATCCATTTGACAATTAGTCACATACTGTAACTCGTTGGCACGTACCGTAAGGTATAAAAAATGTGTGCTCACTTGGTCATTTGAACCCTTGAGTGGGGAGTCCTAGTTGTGGGCAATCCTTCGTCAGCGAGAGCTTTTGTTTACACTCCTGAAACCTACATGTGAACCTTAATTGTATGACCCTTAGAAATTATTTATTTATGCTTGTGTTTAGGACCATCGTCATTTGGATTCAATTGAACCTCTTGTCAAGAGATATGAACTTGTTGGGCCATTTAAACTGGGACGAGTTCGTGTCCTTTAACAATTGGGCCAAAAGCTTCTAAAATGCCGATTGGCCGTTTTGTGTTTAGGTCTCTTATCATTTGAAGTTGTTTGGCCATGTTATCGCAAAAGTATAAACTTGTTGGGCCTTTTCAACTGGAACAAGTTTGCACCGAGCAATAGTATGATTAAATGCTTTAAATTGGTAATGGACCGACTTATATATTCCTTGCATCGTACGCATCTCATACATACACGCATCATGTTAACCCTTGTGTCTTAAAAGCCATCATATATCTATTGGGTTAGAAAAAGAAGACTTGTCAAGAAGAGTTTAGCAAACATGGATATTGGGAAAAGAAGCCGAGAAACAGAAGACCATTTGGGGGGCCTTCAAAAAAAAAAACAAAAACAAACAAACAAAAAAAAAGAGAGAATTTTTTTTTATTTGTTTTTAGTCTTTGATAGTTAGACATAAGTCCGATGATGAAATCGTTTGCTTTAAGATGAAATCTTAGAAATGATAAACTCTTGATATGCTTTTATCTGATGCTTTGATTAGTTGATCTATGCTAGACTCGTAAGCACTTCACTATAGGATCTTAGCAGTGGAAGTCTAAGTAGTCGACAAGATGACTAGTTGAAGAGATGGCGGATCAGTGAATGACCGTTTGCCTGGATGTCAATCCTAGTTTACTTATGCTACGATATATGATGTGGTTGGAAACAAAGAAAAAGTCTCTGAAAATAAAAGAAAAGAAAAATAGGCCACCTATAACCGATAAGCGTGAAGCCACCCATGGGACGAGTATTAGGACCACCATGAGGAGAAATGCTACCTTAAAGGGTAGGTGTGTCGAAAAAAAGAGAAAGAAAAAAAAAAGAAGAAAATTCAAAAATGAAAAGAAAGAAAAAAAATAGACAAAAGAAAAAGAAGAAAACCATATCATGTTGAGTACGCGGAAGTAATCACATAGTATGATCAAGACGTCTAGGTTGGTTAGACCCACTGATCCAATTCTCCGAGATGAAATCATCGAGTTGGCTTACTTAAGGATTAAGCTGCGAAAGAGCCTCGGCACACACGCACTTTGAGTCTGGTCCAGATCATTTACTCAAAAACTCAGATTTGAGTTGCATTAAGCGTTTTGAAAGTTCTCTGGTTTCATTACTAAGCATTCTTTGAGGACGATGATATGTATAACTATTGAGACTATTTCGTAGCATGTAATATAGTATGATGATATGGAAGGCCCCACCATATGGTTCATCTTGACCAAAGTGCAAACAGCGGGGAGCAGAAAGCTAAACCAAGACTGGGGGCGACCAGTCTACCACATCGTGAATCAGAGACATAACGAGATATTGAGTCATGGGACCAAAAGCAATCACCAGAAGAGAATTGACAGAACGAAACTGTAAGCAGACCTAGGGACGATCAAAGACAGTTATAGGCGAATGACACCGGGAGAACTGGCTGAAGACCTAACTCGACGGAATAGGAAATTCATCCATGCATGCATGCATACACGTAACGCACTTGCATTCTTTTTTGTTATGTTTTGTATTCACAGGTTTCAACGAATAAAAAAAATGGGAAAGGGAAAATGCAAGCCAACCAGTCGCAGCAACATTGCATCATCGGTTTCGAGAATGAATCCCAGGGTCGAGGCCCACATCATCAGAGTTTTGGAATGAATCCGGGAATGAATCCCAGGGTCGAGGCCCACAGCAGCAAAGTTTTGGAATGAATCCCAGGGTCGAGACCCACATCGTCAGAATTTTGGAATGAATCCCAGGGCCGAGGCCTACATTATCATCAGTTTCAGGAATGAATCCCAAGGGGGGAAGCCCGTATTATCAGCAGTTTTCGAGAATGAATCCCAAGGAGTCGAGGCCCACATCACTGGTTTCGGGAATAAAGCCCACATTCATCACGGTTCGGGAATAGACCACCTCACAACAAAGTTGGGAAATGAACCATCATCATCAGTCTTGCGGGTATAACACTCTGGGGGCGAGGCCCACATTATCATTATTAGTCTGGCCGGGATGGCACTCTGGGGGCGAGGTCCATATCAGTATCAGTTTGGGGCGAGGCCCACATCAGTGTCAGCATGGGGGCGAGGCTCATATCAGTATTAGTTTGGGGCGAGGCCCACATCAGTATCAGCATGGGGGCGAGGCCCATATCAGTATCAGTTTCGGGTGAGGTCCATATCTTTATCAGAATCAGTCTTGCCGGGTATGGCACTCTGGGGGCGAGGCCCACATCTTTATCAGAGTCAGTCTTGCCGGGTATGGCACTCTGAGGGCGAGGCCCGCATCTTTACCAGAATCAATTTCAGGGATGAGTCCCAGGGTCGAGGCCTATATCATCATCAGTATCAGTTGCGGGGATGAGTCCCACGGCCGAGGCCTACGTCATCATCAGTATCAGTTGCGGGGATGAGTCCCAAGGCCGAGGCCTACGTCATCATCAATATCAGTTGCAGGGGATGAGTCACTGGGCCGAGGCCTACATCAGCATCAGTATCAGTTTTGGGGATGAGTCCCATGGTCGAGGCCTACATCATCATCAGTATCAGTTTTGGGGATGAGTCTTAGGGTCGAGGCCAACATCAGCATCAGTTTCAGTTTTGGGGATGAGTCCCAGGGTTGAGGCCCACATCATATCAGCATCAGTATCAGCCGTTTTGGGGATGCGTCCCAGGGTCGTGACCCACATCATCATCATCAGTTTTGGGGATGCGTCCTCGGGTCGTGACCCACATCATCAGCAGTTTTAGGGATGCGTCCCAAGGTCGTGGCCCACATCATCAGCAGTTTTGGGGATGCGTCCCAGGGTCGTGACCCACATTGTCAAGGTTATCGGGATGCGTCCCAGGGTCGAGGCCTCCATTGTCGGTTGTAGTTATCGGGATGCGTCCCAGGGTCGTTGGCCCGCTTCATCATCAGTTTTGGGGATGCGTCCCAGGGTCGTGACCCACATTGTCAGTGGTATTGGGATACGTCCCAGGGTCGAGGGCCCACTGCATCATCAGTTGTAGTTCCGGGATGCGTCCTAGGGTCGAGGACCCACCACATCAGATCAGTTTTTGCCAGGTACGGCACTCCGGGTATGGAGATATCACTGCGGCACTCTAGGTATGGAGACACAACTGCGACACCCTAGGTACGGGGTTTAGCACGCCAGGTACGGCATGTGGACTATGTGGATTACGTGGACTATCGTGAAGTGATGTGGACTACCGTGGATTATCGTGGACTATGCAAACTATGTGGATTATATGGACTATCGTGGACTACCGTGGAGTATTATGGACTATCGTGGACTACCGTGGACTATCGTGTAGTATTGTGGACTATCATGGACTACCGTGGACTATCGTGTAGTATTGTGGACTACCGTGGACTATCATGGAGTATTATGGACTACCGTGGACTACCGTGGACTATCGTGGAGTATTATGGACTATGTGGATTACGTGGACTATCGTGAAGTGTTGTGGACTACCGTGGACTACCGTAGACTATCGTGAAGTGTTGTGGACTACCGTGGACTATCGTGAAGTGTTGTGGACTACCTTGAATTATCTTGGACTATGTGGACTATGTGGATTATGTGGACTACCGTGGATTATCGTGGACTATGTGGACTACCGTGGACTACCATGGACTATCGTGGAGTATTGGGGACTACTGTGGATTATAGTGGACTATCGTGGACTAGTGTGGACTATTGTGGACTACCGCGACACCCTAGGTACGGGGTTTAGCAGGCCAAGAATGGCACATCATCAAATTCAGTTCAGAGCAACAGGCAAACCAGGTGACAGCTGGCGAGCCAGGTAAGTGAAAATGCATTGCACGTACTTTGATAGGATTGTTATTGTCACACACTACACAAGTCCCATCAAAGTGGGGGCGATTGTAGGCACTCTATTTTTGCATGTAAGTCCCGATGATGAGCCTCGTACGGAGGCACTACCTTTTAAGTCGTGGAAATCGCGGGAAACGGTCGTCGGAAGGGAAGAGTCAAGAATTGATATATCGTCGGTTTTAGTTCACTCGCTTAACCTCGGATTTGCTCGTTGAGCCTCTGTTTCAAAATTTATCCCTGGCCCGAACCTTAAACCTACCAACATGCCCCACGTCACTACACAAATTCAACAAAACCATTAAATAAACCTTCCTTCACGTGAACACACACACACACATTCAAACACAAAACAACAACTTAATTAAATAACCCACATGCACAAAACCACCTCACAAACAATATTCAACAAAGTAACAAACCAAAACACTACATGCCAAACAAAACAAGCATTAAATAACTTAAGACACAAGACTAAAGCACCTGCACATGCCTTACCCCTCTCTTTTCAAAACACAACCCCACCTATTAAATAAATTGCCTACCCAATAAATACCAAATCCTTCACCAAATAACAAGCAATAAAAACTAAGACAATTACCTCACGTATTAAATAAATTGCCCCCATAATAAATCATTTTCCCCACCAAACACCTAAACATTAATTGGCCTCTCCCTACACTCCCCCTTATAAAAAGAAAATCAAATAACCCTTGCTCCCATGGCTTAAAAATACGCACGTAAAAAACCCTCTATCCTCATCTCTCAAAGCCACGTGAAACCCTCCCATCTCTCTCTTCTCTCTCAACAAACAAACTTTAAACTCTCGGCAAACCCTTCTCTCTCCACGCCCTCCTCTGACTGACACGCACACAAACCACACTCAAAGCCAAACCCAAAAACCGTGACACACATACTGGACACAAACACAAAGCCCCCCTCTTGGATCTCCACTCATTCATCTTAACTCACCAAAAGAAACCCTAACCCTAGTCACAACACGCCACCTGCCCCATTCACAATCAACGCAAAACACCCACGCCCATCACCCTCACAGCCCTCATCCCTCTCGCATGCACACGTTTAAACCCTAGAGACTCTCATGGCAAACCCTCCACAAGTCTTGATTCACGCCCATTGTCGCATAAAGCCACTCACTTAGCTTCATCACGCCCTCACAACAGCAACATAGCCTCCACGTACCAAGAGTCTTCACACGCCCTTCAGCACTGCTCACTCACGAACCAGCCACCCCACGTAACCCTCAGCCAAATAGCAAACCAGATCACGCATGCACTGCTCTCTCACGCATGAACAAACAAACAAAAAACCCACTCACATGAACTAAAAACGACGACAGCTCCCTGACCTAGTACCATCAACACACCAGCCTCCTTCACATAGCCTTCATCAATAAGACCCTCCACTCTGACCATGCAGCTCTCAACTCACTCTCTACACGCCCCTCTCTCCTTTCCCAAAAGATTTCAGCAGCCACACCAAACTTGGACGTGAATAATCAGCGTGAACAGCTTCCTCTCTCGGCATTTCACAACAAACAAAACGCAGCTCCCAAGTCTCTCTCTACACGCCCTATCTCCTCTCTCTCCTTTCCCAAAAGAACTCGGCAGCCACACCAGATGAACCCTAAGCTACTCTCGGTAAAAGATTGGACCATAGACACTCACAACCAACAGCCCTCACATAAGCCTGGCTCTATTCACGCAGCCACCTCACTCACCCGCATTCGACACTGAATAGCCCACTAGCAACGCAAACCGACCTTCAACAGCCTCCACATCTGCTCTTATTCACGCCATAAACCAGCACATTCACAGCAGCCCTCATGCACACGTAAAACTGCTCATAACCCTCTCATCATATCCACTCGGCAAATAGCCACTGCCCACACTAAAACCCTAAACAGAACCCTTCATGCTTTCTCTTCTCTCAGCCATAAAACACACCACAACAGCGACCATCAACCCTAAAGCTTCTCACGTCCACGACCTTTCAAAGCCCTGCCGACATAACCAATCAAATAACGTGAATAACAAACCCTTCAGATCCACCAAAACCAACAAAAGAAAAGACAAGCCAAAAACACTCACAGGCCACGTGAAGAAGTACCCAGACCGTGAACAAGCCAAAAACAAAACACAAACAGTGACCAAAACCAACAACAAACTGCCCCATAACCGATCCCAAAACCAGCAATAAATAACCCCAAAAGCCAACCCTAAAACAGTCCATTGAAGCACCAAGAATAACCCCGAGAGATAGCCTGAAAACAGCGAGTAAAACAATAGCCTGAAAACCGCGGGTGAAAACGGAGAGAAAACAGCAAGAGAAACAGTGAGAAAAACAGAGAAAAACGGCGAGCGGAAATCGCGAGTAAAAACGGACAAAATAGCAAAAACAACAAACCCGAGAAACAGCGGGAACAGTGAACAGTGAGAAAAACAATGAAAACAGCGGACTAGTGAAAACAGCGGAACAAAAACCCTTATGGCACCGTGAAACGCACTCCCGAAAAGCGGCTTAAAAGGTAAGACCTGAGGGCACCCTTTGTTATATTTTATTTGTTGTCCCGGACACGGCATGCTCGGTTGATGTGGAATACGTCCAACCGGGTATGCGAGGTCCTACATTGAGAACGACCAAATTTCTTGGTCACATATTTATTCTGCATGTCTTAATTTAAGATATTCATGAGTTGTGTGTTTACCGCTTTCCCGACATATTTTTAAAGTATGCAAACTTAGATATAGGTCGTATAGGAATTTAGATGTAAATTATTTTGCAAATGTATGTTGCGTAGACTTGGTTAAAATTGCACAAATTCATTCATTACAAATGACATAAGTAAGGGACCATTCTGAACCCACGGTTTGAGGTCTTCCCTTGCGAGGGGTAAGTGCGACCTTAAATAATTTTCCCGGTTCACACCGGGTGGTGACTCCATTATTCTCCGGTTTAGTCCCCCGTGGGCTACTCCGTACTCCCGACCGGGCCGTGAGCCGGAACAGCATTGCCGATTTCTGTGTTCTACAGCTGGTAGATTGCTGCCTTCATAGTCGACTTCTCACTTTTTTCTTCGATGAGGTTGAGATGACTTCTGATGAGTTCTTCATTATGTCCGTCCTTAAAATGCCGGACCCTGTGGGTGGTTATTCCAATCTCTGCTGGAATAACCGCTTCGCATCCGTATGATAGGGAAAATGAGGTTTCCTCTGTGGAATCCTTACAGGTCGTCCGGTGCGCCCATAACACTTCCGGTAACTCCTCGACCCATAAGCTCTTGCAGGCTCCGAGCCGAGCTTTAAGATTTGCCTTAATGGTTTTGTTTGTCGCCTTAACCTGCCCGTTAGACTTGGGATGGGCAGGTGAGGCGAATCTTAAGGCGATTTGGGGGTCTTCACAGAGCTTCCTGAAGCCTTTGCTATCGAACTGTTTTCCGTTATCGGTGATGACAGCCCGATGAATTCTGAACCTGCAGATAATATTTTTCTTCAAAAACTCTGTAGTTTTTTTCTCTGTGATAGCGGATTGTAGGCATTGCATTTTTGCATATTAGCCCGATGATGAGTCTCGTATGGAGACACTACCTCTTTAGTTGTGAAAGCCGCGGGAAACGGACGTTGGAAGGGTAAAGTTGGAAATTAGCATTTTGTCAGATTTAACTCGCTTGTTTCGTTTCGGGTTCGCTTGTTGGACCTCTGTTTTAAAACACACAAAACCATTAAAACACATCTCACAAATTAAATAATTAAAATATTTAAAACACATCTCACAAATTAAATAATTAAAACCAATTAGAATTAAACTTAAATTAAATTAAATCACATTCACCAATTAAATTGAACTTGAAATTAAATTAAAATAAATTCCTAATTTAAATAAAACACATTCCTAAATTAAATTAAATCACCTTCCTAAATTAAATAAATCATATCCTTAACTAAAAAGAACAAATCAAATCAATTCCCCTAATTAAAAGATTTCCTTATCATATACTAATTAAAAAGATATCCCCAATTAATACACAAATCATATTCCTTCCCCAACAAGGTAAATCCATTCCCTTAGCCTATAAAAAAACCCTTAACCCACACATTCAAACCCTGGCTGGCTCACTTTCATGGCAAAAACCAAAAAACCCGAAGGCATTCGATCTCTCCCCTCTCTCCAAAACGCCTCACGTCCCTAAGCCTACATGCATCTTTCTTCTCTCTCAAACATATAAACCACAAGCCACATCGTCCCTTTGCCTAGCTCATTGCCCCTACGGGGTAACTCCCACACTCCTACACGCCCTCAATTAGCCACGCCTTGCCTCACGCAATTTGCCTGCCCGCAAGCCAAAACACACGTTGCCAGCCTTCAACTAGCCACGCCTTGCTATACTCAATCAGCCTTCAACGCACAAAGCAACCCTCTACACTACCAATAATTCAATTCATCAGCCCCTCTCGCCACGTAACTTGCCTTTACTCTTACCAATCTGCAAGCCATCACGCCAACTTCATCAATTCACACAAAATCACTAACTAAAGCCGGCCCTTCCACTCTGCTCAAAGGCCACACGGCCCAACGCACCAAAGCAACAGCGCATCAAGCCCTTGCCTCATAAGCACGCCACCTGCCTCGCCCTTCAACGCCACCTGCCCTGCCTCTTCAGCCACGTTCACAGCACTCACGCACCTGCCTTGCCCTTCAGCCACGCACACAATGCCATCAACCTTCTACACCTATTCACACCCTAAATCAACGCCACAAACAGCCTCAATTACTGCCGAGAATAATCCCTCACTGCACGCCCAGTTCAACCGCATAAACCAGCCCAAACACAGCCACAAACCTCCCAATAAATCACGCCTAAACTGCTCCCTGGTCAGCCCCTCAAAATAGTCCCCGAAACTGCCCAAAACTACACCCCGAAACTGCCCAAAACAGTCCATTAACACACCCAAAACAGTGACCTGAAACGTATCAGCGAAACAGCAGCGAAACGGAGTAAAAAACAGCAGCCCGAATTGCAAAACAGTGAGGAAAGACGTTGAGTTAGTGAACCAGAAAAGTTGCGGATCATTCACCCTTCCAACGGACGTGTAACGCCCTTTCTTGGACTACAAAAGAGGTTAGACCTGAGGGCACCTTTTTACTTATCTCTTCTTGTTTTATTTTATTTATTTTAAATATATTGCATGAGAGTCGTTTGAAGCATGATATGATTTTTGGATGAGCGGGATATGTGTTCCCCTTTTGTGGTATATCGGATGGAAACCCGGACGTAAATTCCATAGCTGATTTCGAATGGACGGTAGTATGGTCTGCACTCGGGATACAATGCCACGTACCACTTAAGATATACGTATCTTGTTTCATCCAAATTTGTATTTGAGCATGTTATAGTCTTTAGGTTATTCGTTTATTATTTAAAGCATGATTTAGCCTAGTTTACTATTTATTGTCAAAGCATGATAATGTTATTTTTATGCATGATATTTTGTTTAGTTTATGGTTATGTTTAAATAGTTATTTGTTTATTTTGGTTTAATGGTTCAATGTGCTCATTGTGTGATTCTATGTGTTTGCCGTTTAAAGGCTTATTTTCAAGCATGCAAACTTAGATTAGGAGTTATTTTGATGAATGCATACTAGACGTAGATTACCCTTGAGCATGAATGTTGAATAGATTCGGTTAGTTTATTGCACAAATCATATCATCACAAGTGACATAAGTAAGGGACCATTCCGAACCCAACGGTTTGAGGTCTTCCCTTGCGAGGGGTGAGTGCGGCCTTAAATCTTTGTCCCGGTTCACACCGGGTGGCGACTCCATGTTATTTCGTACTCCCAACTAGGCCGCGAGTCTAGAAAAGCGTCACCCAGGTTCTGTTGTCTACAGTCTGGAGACTCCACTGGGGATTAGAGAATCGGCCTCGAAATCATGTCCTGTGATGTGTATAATTTATGCTTTAGTTAATCGTTTCGATAGTGAGTTAAAAGGGGTTAGTCAAAGGCTTTGTTGGAGCTAGGTGATGGTTGAGTGTCTTCCTTCACTCACTACCTTTTCATAAGGAAAAGCTGTGAAGACACCGAGATAATCATTACTTGTAGCTCGTTATGACAGACTAGTTTGGAGGACTCGTTGTTTATTCCTGACACCAAGCGATAAGAGCCTAAGGGGCTTGGGTACTTAAGAGAGCCTCGCTCCACCCTCCCTCTGGGGAATCTACAATGGGAAATCCATTCGATAGTCTGTCACACACCATAACTCGTTGGCACGTACCGTAAGGTATAAAAAATGTGCGCTCACTTGGTCGCTTGAACCCTTGAGTGGGGAGTCCTAGTTGTGGGTAATCCTTCGTCAAACGAGAACCTTTGTCCACACTCCCGTAAACCCACATGTGAACCATAGTTGTATGACCTATTGGGGCCACCCTTTATGCTTTTGATAACCCCATGCATATTATGTCTCATACATCCCATGCATCTCATGCATACATGCATCATGTTAAACCTCGTGTCTTAAAAGCCATCATAGATATCCGTTGGGTTAGAAAAAAGAAAGACTTGTCAAATGAGAGTTTAGCAAACATTGACATCGGGAAAAAGGAAATCGAGAAACAGAGAACTTTACTGCAAGGATAGAAAGACCATGGTGGGCCCAAAAGAAAAAAAAAGAAAAAAAAAAGAAAAAAGAAAAAAAAAGAGAAAAAAATTGAAAAAAAAAAAGAAAAAAAAAAAGAAAAGAAAAAAATTGTGTTCGTTTTTTAATTCTTAATAGTTAGACATAAGTCCAATGATGAAATCGTTTGCTTTAGGGTGAAATCTTATAAACTATAAACTCTTGATGTGCTTTTATCTGATACTTTGAGTGATTGATCTATGTTAGACTCGTACGCACTTGATTATGGTTCTTAGCGGTGAAAACCTGAGTAACTGGTAAGGTGACTAGTTGAAGAAATTGTAGGTCGGTGAATGACTGTTTGCTTAGATGTCTATCTTGATTTGCTTATGTTATGATGTGTGGTATGGTTGAAAATGAAAGAAAAGTCTCTAAAGAAAAGAATTGAACCACATATAACCGATAAGCGTGAAGCTACCCATGGGCGAGTATTAGGACCACCATGAGGAGAAATGCTACCTTAAAGGGTAGGTGTGTTGAAAAAAAAAAAAAAAGAAAGAAAAGTTCAAAATGAATAGAAAAAAGAGAGAGACAAAAAAAAACCATACCACATTGAGCACAGAAAAGCAATTGCAGACCCTAATTGAGACATCTAGGTTGGTTTGACCCATCGATCCCGATTTTTGAAACGAAATCATCGAGTTAGCTTACCCAAGGATTTAGCCGTAAAAGAACCTTTGCACACACACACTTTGAGTCTGGTATAGATCATTTGTTCAAAGACTTGGATTTGAGTTGCATCGAATGTTTTGAAGGTTCTTTGGTTTCATTACTGAGCATTCTTTGAGGACAATGATATGTATAACTATTGGGACTATTTCGTAGCATGTGACATAGCATGATGATATGGAAGGCCCCACCATGTGGTTCATCTTGACCAAGTGCAAACAGTAGAGAAAAAAGGTAAAACAAGACTGGGGGCAACCAGTCTCCCATATCGCGAATCAGGGACTGAGTAATCACCTGGAGAACTGGCGGAAGACCTAACCCAGCGGAATAGGAAATTCATTCATGCATGCATGCATACACGTAACATATTTTTGCATTCTTTTTTGTGTTTGTTTTGTTTTGTATTCACAGGTTTCAAATAACAAAAAGGAGAAAGCGGCAAAGACAAGCCAACCAGAATCAGCAACACATCAGTATCAGTTTTGGGGATGAGTCCTAGGGTCGAAGCCCATATCAGTTTCGTTTTTGGGGATGAGTCCCAGGGTTGAAGCCCATATCAGTTTCGGTTTTGGGGATGAATCCCAGGGTTGAGGCCCATATCAGTATCAGTTTTGGGGATAAGTCCCATGGTCGAGGCCCACATCAGCAGAGTCTTGGAATGAATCCGGGAATGAATCCCAGGGTCGAGGCCCATATCAGCAGAGTTTTTGAATGAATCCGGGAATAAATCCCAGAGCCGAGGCCCACGTCTTCAGAATTTGGAATGAATCCAGGGAATGAACCCCAGGGCCGAGGCCCACGTCATCAGAATTTGGAATGAATCCAGGGAATGAATCCCAGGGCCGAGGCCCACGTCGTCAAAATTTGGAATGAATCCCAGGGCCGAGGCCCACATCTTCAGAATTTGGAATGAATCCCAGGACCGAGGCCCACGTCTTCAGAATTTGGAATGAATCCCAGGGCCGAGGCCCATGTCGTCAGAATTTGGAATGAATCCCAGGGCCGAGGCCCACATCAGCATCAGTTTAGGGCGAGGCCCACATTACATCAGACCAGCTTCTGCCGGGTATGGCATTCTGGGGGCGAGACCCACATTACATCAGATCAGTTTAGTCTGGGAATGGACACGCCGAGAATGGCACACCGGGAATGGAGATATAGTCCGGGAATGGACACGCTGAGAATGGCACGCCGGGAATGGCACTCCGAGAATGGAGATATAGTCCGGGAATGGACACGCCGAGAATGGCACGCCGGCAATGGCACTCCGAGAATGGAGATATAGTCCGGGAATGAGCTCACCGAAAATGGCACTCCGGAAATGGAGCACGGTTCGGAAATGGACCATTATCTCATCACTCGCCGAAAATGGCACTCCGAAAATGGAGCACGGTTCGGAAATGGACCATCATCATACCAGCGATGCCTCAGAAATGGGGTTTAGCATGCCAAAAATGGCACTCCGGAAATGGAGCACGGTTCGAAAATGGACCATCATCATATCAGCGATGCCTTGGAAATGGGGTTTAGCATGCCGAAAATGGCACTCCGGAAATGGAGCACGGTTCGGAAATGGACCATTATCTCATCACTTGCCGAAAATGGCACTCCGAAAATGGAGCACGATTCGGAAATGGACCATCATCATATCAGCGACACCCTAGGTACGGGGTTAGCACTCAGACTACTGCGACACCCTAGGTACGGGGTTAGCACGCCAGGTACGGCATGTGGACTATTCAGACTATTGTGGCTCTCTAGGTACGAAGACGTCACCGCGACACCCTAGGTACGGGGTTAGCACTCAGACATTTTATGGGTCTCTAGGTACGGAGACGTCACTGCGACACCCTAGGTACGGGGTTAGCATTCAGACTATTATGGCTCTCTAGGTACGGAGACGTCACCGGGACACCCTAGGTACGGGGTTAGCACTCAGACATTTTATGGCTCTCTAGGTACGGAGACGTCACTACGACACCCTAGGTACGGGGTTAGCATTCAGACATTTGTGGCACTTTAGGTACGGAGGCGTCACTGCGACACTCTAGGTACGGGGTTAGCATTCAGACCACATCGACGCCCTATGTACGGGGTTAGCACGCCAGGTACGGCATGTGGACTATTCAGACATTTTGTGGCTCTCTAGGTACGGAGATGTCACTGCGACACCCTAGGTACGGGGTTAGCATTCAGACCACAGCGATGCCCTAGGTACGGGGTTAGCACGCCAGGTACGGCATGTGGACTATTCAGACATTTTGTGGCTCTCTAGGTACGGAGACATCACTGCGACACCATAGGTACGGGGTTAGCATTCAGACCACAGCGACGCCCTAGGTACGTGGTTAGCACGCCAGGTACGGCATGTGGACTATTCAAACATTTGTGGCTCTCTAGGTACGGAGACGTCACTGCGACACCCTAGGTACGGGGTTAGCATTCAAACCACAGCGACGCCCTAGGTGCGGGGTTAGCACGCCAGGTACGACATGTGGACTATTCAGACATTTTGTGGCTCTCTAGGTACGGAGACGTCACTGCGACACCCTAGGTTCGGGGTTAGCATTCAGACAACAGCGACGCCCTAGGTACGGGGTTAGCACGCCAGGTACGGCATGTGGACTATGTGGACTACCGAGGAGTATGTGGACTATGTGGACTACCATGGACTACCGAGGAGTATGTGGACTTTGTAGACTACCGTGGAGTATGTGGACTATCGTGGACCACCTTGGACTACCGCGACACCCTAGGTACGGGGTTTAGCACTATCAACTCAGCACAGCAGGCTGACCAGGTGACAGCTGGCGAGCCAGGTAAGTAAAAATACATTGCACGTACTTTGATAGGATTGTCATTGTCACACATTGCACAAGTCCCATCAAAGTGGGGGCGACTGTAGGCATTGCATTTTTGCATATTAGCCCGATGATGAGTCTCGTATGGAGACACTACCTCTTTAGTTGTGAAAGCCGCGGGAAACGGACGTTGGAAGGGTAAAGTTGGAAATTAGCATTTTGTCAGATTTAACTCGCTTGTTTCGTTTCGGGTTCGCTTGTTGGACCTCTGTTTTAAAAACACACAAAACCCATTAAAACACATCTCACAAATTAAATAATTAAAACCAATTAGAATTAAACTTAAATTAAATTAAATCACATTCACCAATTAAATTGAACTTGAAATTAAATTAAAATAAATTCCTAATTTAAATAAAACACATTCCTAAATAAATTAAATCACCTTCCTAAATTAAATAAATCATATCCTTAACTAAAAAGAAAAAATGAAATCAATTCCCCTAATTAAAAGATTTCCTTATCATATACTAAATTAAAAAGATATCCCCAATTAATACACAATCATATTCCTTCCCCAACAAGGTAAATCCATTCCCTTAGCCTATAAAAAAAACCCTTAACCCACACATTCAAACCCTGGCTGGCTCACTTTCATGGCAAAACCAAAAAACCCTAAGGCATTCGATCTCTCCCCTCTCTCCAAAACGCCTCACGTCCCTAAGCCTCCATGCATCTTTCTTCTCTCTCAAACATATAAACCACAAGCCACATCGTCCCTTTGCCCAGCTCATTGCCCCTACGGGTAACTCCCACACTCCTACACGCCCTCAATTAGCCACGCCTTGCCTCACGCAATTTGCCTGCCCGCAAGCCAAAAACACACATTGCCAGCCTTCAACTAGCCACGCCTTGCCATACTCAATCAGCCTTCAACGCACAAAGCAACCCTCTACACTACCAATAATTCAATTCATCAGCCCCTCTCGCCACGTAACTTGCCTTTACTCTTACCAATCTGCAAGCCATCACGCCAACTTCATCAATTCACACAAAATCACTGACTAAAGCCGGCCCTTCCACTCTGCTCAAAGGCCACACGGCCCAACGCACCAAAGCAACAGCGCATCAAGCCCTTGCCTCATAAGCACGCCACATGCCTCGCCCTTCAACGCCACCTGCCCTGCCTCTTCAGCCACGTTCACAGCACTCACGCACCTGCCTTGCCCTTCAGCCACGCACACAACGCCATCAACCTTCTACACCTATTCACACCCTAAATCAACGCCACAACAGCCTCAATTACTGCCGAGAATAATCCCTCACTGCACTGTTGAGTTTCAATCAAGTCCCAAGGATCATAAATCATGCATAAAAAATGAGTATGAAACATCAAAGGAGTAAGGCGAAAACATAACTCACATTGAACGATTTGAGATGCAACGAACGAAGAAGATGCGTTTTTCTGCTGCCTCCCTTCATGCTCGGCAGTGGCGTCCTCATGCAGTGGGCTGCTCGGTTTCACTGGTTTTTGTCTCTCCAAGAATCGGCCATTGATGAACACCATGGAAGCTCCAAGCTTCAAGCTCCAAAATTGATTCCAAACTCACAAATTCGTTTCCCTATCACCTATGTATCACTCATGGTGTGTGCTAGCACTTGATTTTTGCCACAAAAACGTTATCTTGCTTCTCATTTTGTTCGGCAGATCCAGAACAAGAAGAAGAAGAAAACGGCTCCAAAACCGTGAAGGAGAAGAGGAAATGAGAAGACCGAATGTGGTCCAGGAGAGAGAGAGAAAAGAAAAATGAATTTGGTTTATATATTTTTCCAAAAAGGCAAATACCAAATTCTTTTTACTTTCCAAAAAGTAAAATTCAAAAAGCAAAACAATAAATGCTTTTCATACCACATCAATCACTCAAATCAAGTGACAACTTGTCACATCACTCAAAGTGACATTTGATTTGACGCTTGATGTGATTTGCGATTTGACGCTCGATTTGACTTGCGTGCCGCACTCGAATTCGAAATGCGAATGCGCTCGCAAATAATCCCGGCTCAGGTCCGCTAATTCCAAATTAACGAATTTTTCGGTCGCGTCGTAATTAAATGATTACGCCTAGCGAATTCACTATTCACGTCGCTAACGAATTAATTCTAAATTAATTCGTTCGCCCGAATTAAAATCTAATTTTAATTCCGCGTCGAAATCAAATTTCGATTAATATATCGAATATATTAATTTTACCGATTAATTCCAAATTAATTGTTCTCTCTCTTTAACGATATTTTATCCGAGATAAAATATCTCCGTAATTAATCCCAGATTAATTTTCTCTCTCTTCCAATTAATCCCAGATTAATTAAAGTGCGAGTCATACGTCATCGGTGAATCTTCAGGAAGCGACCCATGAGATCTCCGGATATGTTGGCAGTAAATACGGTCGTCGGACTATCCGAACACGTAAGTATCGCGTACTACGTTTATACCGATTTACAAGACAAGGTTGGCTTCTAGCAAAGCGCCATGCCTACCCAATTCTCCAGAAATATTCTTACAGGAATATATAGATCTGTATCAAAAGCGTAGTATATACCGTAGTTTGTGTATATCGGCCCAGTATCGGATAGTCACGTGCTAGGGCTGGGGCTGGATAAGTGTCTGCCCCGTCCGAAGCACATGTCGGATGTCTGGTAACATAGTCTCTATAATCGGATATGCATGACCTAGTCATAATATCCCGATGGTTGCGCAACACTTAAGAGCACTAGTACCGTATCCTGCGTGACATCATCTCCAATATGACTGAAGTGATACTTCCGTCTTGACATCACACCCAATACACTACGACTCTCTGATAAACCCAGAAGTGGTGTACGCAGAACCGGTTAAAGCCCTGTACCACCAAGACCAAAGTCTACCGATTATCGCAAGTATTAGCGATGCAAGTCTCAGGTTAAGACTATACACACCTACCTTGATTTCGGCCTCCCATAGACACATAGTCATAATACCAATGGGATTCCGAGGGGTCTATCCAGAGCGAAGCTGTTTCCCGTACCATCGGTGAAACACAACCTCCTATCGCACTTGCATAAGTATCCAATACTTATATATATGAGAACTATGCCGTTGTGCCCTCACAACGCGCACAAGTGCAATACTAGCCTATTCCGCATTATCGATGTCCTGTCTCGATAATTCTCCGGCTAGGGATATTTAATGATTAATCCTTCGGGGATTGATACTGTCTCATATCATTCTCAATCCAGGAACTAATCATATGGACCTCTCTTCAATTATACATTTATGGTGATCTAATCACAAATGATGAGAGTGCAATTTCCTTGTCACATAGTTAATTTGTACACAACACCGTGATCTGTACAAATAGTGACGCTATGGATCATTTTGTCCAACAATCTCCCACTTGGCACATAGCCAGTCACTCGAGTGTCTAACACCCGAACTATGTACGGTTCGCTCAAATTGCTGAGGAAAGGTTTTCGTCAGCGGATTTGCGTAATTATCTTCTGACGCGATTTACACGATCATCACATCGCCACGATGTATGATCCGAACGAATCAGATGATATAGAAGTATATATCTGGATCGTCGATGAGACCTTTAATTCCTTAGCCTGTGCTGACGCCTAGCTCAGCTGCTAAAAGAACTATATCTAATCTAATTAGATTTATTTTCGATCCAAATGGCTTCTATTGATGCCTCAGCTGCAACAATAATCCGCATTTGTTGTTTATTCGGCAACAGTTATCTTGCTCGGAAGATTTCCAGCTCATTGTCCCAATGTTCAAACTTTATAGTACCGCAGTATTTAATTGTTTGGAAACTTGCAGCGGTGATCCCAGTCACTTCAAGTTGTCCTTCTCCATAGTTTAAGAACATCTTTAGTTCTCTCAGATACTAACAGATGTTCTTAATGTTCAATCCAGTGACTATCACTTGGATTGACCTGATCGTGACTCCATATGCTCGAAGCGTATGAGACACCCTATCAAGTACATTTTAAATGTACAATTTCCAGAGAGTGTTAACAACTCCAAATCTATCCCAGTAGATCTTTATTCCTCGAATAAAGGTTGTTACTCCCCAGAATTCTACGGAGAATTTCTATTGAAAGCCAAGCTTTCATCATTTCTGTATGGGAATTTCACTGTCAGTGCGCTCTCCACTAACCTCCTTATATACACAAGAATTATTTCGTTTTGAGTCAAATCATAAACATTATGATTATTTCAAAACGACAGTTCCAAGAACCTTATGCTTGCATTAATCCAAACATGGATCGAATAACCCGCAAACCACCTCGTTTGTTGGTTATACAAAATCGTCAGATGTTATAAACATTCTCCAAAAGGTTTCCTTTTCAGGAAACGATTTTGATCTATAACTGACACATTTCATAAATGAAATACGCAGTTATCAACAAGCATCTTCAAAATGGATTTAACATGGCAACAGGTAAAAGGTTGAACCGTTATTAACACAATGTTGATAACGATACCTTTCCGTGAAAAGCCCAGCTTTGTACGTTGGTATGTTGCCTTCCATGTATGTCTTCCTTGAAGACGTTTAATGTACCAATAGGCGCAATGCCTTGTTATACAACAACTAGTATCCAAAATAGTTGTTATACATGGAATCCATTTCGAATTCATGGCACTTTGCCATAATAGGGAGTCGATACCTCGTATCACTTCTTCCAAAACGTAGTCGGTGGATATACCTTCATAAGATTGACATCTTTATGAGGTTAGATCAGAAACCCATACCCTAGGTGGTGTTTTCTGACTCTATCCGATCTACTCAGTTCTTGTGTATTCGAAGATTAATGGTACAGATTCATCATTGATGAACTATTTGTGTTCCATTACGAACCTTGTGCCTTGAACAGTATTACTCCGATTTTCATCGAGTATCACTATCCTCCCACTGACCACTGCATATCGGTATTCCTCTCAGGAAAAACCGCATGGTGAGCAAAAATCACATTGTTCTCATGTGAGATTTATAAGTACTATACTTATGGTTTCCCTTAGGATAACCTTTATTGGCACTTATCCAATTTGGGTCCTTAGTTTGGTATCATCCAAACGTTATGCTTGGCATACCCAAATTATCAGGAATGAGAAATCTCATTTCTTCCCTGTTCATATCCTATATGACATCTGTCAAATAGATTTAAATGGAACCTTATTCTAAATAAGTTATTGCACTGTTAAAACTTATCCGTTGAAGGAAATAGTAGCTCAGAGCGACTCGTGATAAACCATATCATGTCCAACAAAATTTGGTTTTTTGGTTCGGACACACCGTCTAACTGACGTGTCTCGGGAAGAGTCCTCATTTGAAAGAATACTATACTCTTTCAAGTATATAAGAAACTTATTGCTTAAGTATTTTCCATTACGGTCTTACCGTGACGGTATAATACTATAGCCGATCTGTTTGTCTATTTCGTGTCGAAACTCTAAAAGTTTCTGATTTGTGTTCTTCAAAAGAAACACATAACCATAACGTGATGCCACATCCGTTAAGGTCACGAAATATTCATGTTCACATCTAGCCTAACTAGATATGGGCCACTTACTTCACCATGAATAGGGCTAACAGATCGGTGGCACTTACACTATTACCAGTGAACAGTGTTTTAGGTACTTTACCTAACAAATTAGATTCGTAGACTTTATTTGAATAGTCAAATCAGTCCTGGTATCCACTCTTCAAAAGTGTGGATATACGAGTCTTGTATAATTGTGTCCCAGACAACAATGCCACAAATAAGTCTCTATTGATCAAATCAATTTGAGCTATTTATTTGTCATTTTATATGTTTGAGATTTTATTTATATTCAAAATATGAATTCTGTTATTTACATCTAATGTTTTATCTCAGTATCATCTTTATATAATAAAACACTTAGTGCTATAATATAAAGGTTTTATCCGTAACGGATTAAACACTGATATAGAGATAGTGTCTCTAGTCAAACTAGTTACATTGTAACAGTTCCTAATTTAAGTACATACCCAAAGGGTAGTTCCTAAACTTAGGTATCTACGGTCGAAACACAGCGACTTTCGTCCCGTTTCCGATTCGCAGAGAAATCTCGGCTTGAAGTCAATATGCAGCTCATAGCGGATTCTGAACATCAATACATATATTTTATGTACCATACTAAGTATTTAAAATCCAATTTCAATACTAGTAGTGAACATAACTTTGACAAATATTTTTAAAGTTAGAGCTTCGCCCTTTCTTTAAACCTTCGTGTCTGCCATATCCAAATGGTAGTCACTTTGGGATATGTCAATTATCCTTTCAATATTTCAGAAACCTTAGGCCAAGCCTTGGGTTTTTAGAATATCGAAACGATGTGCACCTCGTGCTACATGTCCAATTGCAAACTTTGACTTTATCTCCTCTAGAATAGTCAATTAATTCTCCAAGAATTATAAATACCAATTTTAATACTTCTTAAATCTAAAATTAGATTTATGACAAGTATATTAAATTAAGCATTAAAGTCATCATCACATAAATCTTCCAAAGATTTTATGCTCTACTTATTTTGCTTAATTTTGGCGTAAGGTATAATAAGTTATTTTATCAAATAAAGTAACCTATTATTTATTCCCAATTTGAAAATTAAATCATTTAAAATATTTTAATCCCAGATTATATTTTAAATATCCAACTTTTCAATTTTATCTTGATTACAATAGTCCAACTATTTAATCAACGATTAGTGGTACTATATATATTATAATGATTATAATAGTCCAACTATATAATCAAATATAATCCAATTAATTAACCTCAATTACATTGATTACTATAATTCAATTATAAAATCAACTGTAAACTGAAATTAATTAATTCAAATATATTGATTAATATAATCCAATTATATATAATCAAGTATAATACAGTCCAACTGTTTATTAAAACAACAATTTAAATATTAGTCCAACTAACATTTAATATAACGACGAAATAATTTAAATGAGCGCGTATGGCGAGTAATTGAACGAGTATTGCAAATTCAATTCTTGCCTCCCACTATTTTTCGTCGAGCCTCTAACCCTCTGTCGAGTACTCGGGAAACCGTGTTTCCTAGTGGGCTAGGATCCCGTTAAATATCACACAATCTTGACTTTGGCCAACAAATTGTATGATAATTAACTAGGTAGATCTCGAAGATCAATTGGATCTTCCAACTCCTAGATCCAGTAGGTGGACATCCAAGTCCCAAACATATATCTTATATATGCTATACATCGAATGTATACCCTAACTTTTTTCCTCTGAATCAACTAGGCCTTGGCTTTGGCACAACAAACCTAGTGATCCCAGTCAAGCGCGGACCCATTGACATGGAAGCTTCGTAATCAATGTCAATGGACAAGAAGTGGTCTTGACTTTGGCCAACAAACCACAACTTGGACACGACACCGATATGGAACAAAGCTTCGTGATTAAAACACATCTTCGACGGACAAGGGCTTGACTTTGGCCAACAACCCTTGCCAATCTCGGATCTTGAGTAAAAATCACTCAATGGAAGGAAAATAAACGCTTGATATTTAACGAGGGTTTTTCGCGTGCAAATTGGCTACCAATTTTAATTATCTTTGTTAAGGTCTCATCATCATACACCCTTAAACATGCATTCTAAACACATAATAAAGCGCATATGTAAAATAATAATGATATGCAGATGGATATTTTACATTGATCACTAGATCAAATCTCTCATTTTCTCTCTCCAAAGCTAGCACATGTAATTACTTCTACCCGTTACACTACACTTCTAAAGAAACCTCATTTACATGGAGGGGAATAGGTGAGAAGAGAATACAAAGAAATAGGAGATAAGGCTGGACACGCAGGTCCAATTTAATAAATCAAATTTATTACAACAATTCTAAAAATCGCCCCACCCGGCTAATATCCATCCGATATACATTATTCAAACATCACAACCATGTATTCATACAAGCATGTTATCAATCAATCTAATCCAATTAATTAATCTTGATAATTAGTGATCATCCAATGTTCAAACAAAGATTTGATTTTGTTCGAGTCAAACTCGTATTGCGAACACGTACTCAAAGTACGATTTCTACTAATTAAATTAAATTACATGATTAAATCCAATTTAATACGTATTTAATAGGGGTGGACATTATCGGATTCGGATCGGATCAGACCGAATCCGAATCCGATCGGATCCGAAATGCCCACGATTATTTGATTCGATCGGATCGAATCATGTTATCAAACTCGATCCGATCCGATCCGATAATTATCGGATCGGATCGGATTGGTTCGATCCGAATTCGAATCGGATCGAATCGGACCAATTCGATCCGAAATCATCCTATTTCGGATCGGATTGGTCCGATCCGATCCGAATTCGGTGGGTTTGAGTCAAAACAATCGAGCGGATCGGATCGGATCGGATAAAATCCGATCCGAATCGAATTTTTTTTTTTTAAATATATAACGATGTCGTTTTGCATATAAAAAAAAAAAAAAATTTCGATCGGATCGGATTTTAAATTCGTCGAACCGGACCAACATGATTCGTTCGGATTTTCAAATCGGATCGGATCCGATCCGATGCCCACCCCTAGTATTTAATTCTAATTCATTATTTAATTCAAATTAAATATTACACTTATAAAATAAACCTTTACGACTTAAATTCCAAATTTAATCGTTACGGGTCTCAAAGCCCGATTAATATCCAATATTAATTTAATTAAAGTCCAATAGGCTTTTAATTAATTTCTTGAGGCGTGGACTTTTGGTCAACTCGGGTCAAACCCGCAACCAAAGTCCAATCCGGGAGTTACCCCATAAGCCCATAAATTAATTTAGGCCCATTAGGCCCAATTAAACGTTAAAGGTTCATTAGTCGCATTTAGGCCTTTGGAAGCGGTTTTGGGCCTAATTGGATCCAACAATTTTTGGCCTAAACCAACTTTGTACAACAAAGTCCAATAAACCCAATAACAACTTTAAAAGCCCAAATCCAATTTTAAGCCCAATAATTTAATTTCAAAAATTCTAAAATTTCAAATTAAATTACCTAAAGTGTATAGCATTATTAATTGCCCAAATCAAAGTTTCCAAAACATCAAATTTGTCCAATTAATCATGCTTAACATCAATTAATCATGTCCAACATAATTAAATCAAAATCAAACTCAATTTCATGCTTCAAGTGTCTCGGCCAAAGAGGGAAATTATGCCCAAATCAAATTCAATCCAATTGAACCAAATTAAACATAAATTCAACATCCCCAAATGATTTGCAAGTCATCCAATGAACAAAAAATCAAAAATCCAAGACAATTTTAGGGATCATATTTTCGGCCATCACAAGCAAATTGGGGAAAATTGTTCCAAACACTTTTTCATCAAATTGATCTTATCAATCATCAATTAAACAACATTCAAGCATTCTAAATCATCCAATTTCATTAAACATGCTCAAAATCAAGTTTACCAAAATTTGTCATGCCCAAAATTTGGGGAAAAATGGATCCAACCAAATTTCATGAAATTGATTATGCACAACATCAATTCAACCTCATTCAAGCATACTATACTAAACAATTTAATCATTTGATGCTCAAATTGAGTTTACCCAAATTAAAGTTTTGACCAACAATAAGCAAATTGGGGAAAATCAATCCAATCAATTTTTCTTCAAATTGATTACATATAACTCTAAGTTATTCATATACAAACATTCTTAAACAAACAATTTGTCAAAATCATGCTTAAATCAAAAAGCCCCAAATTTTGCTCAAGAACCCTAAATTCGTTTTATGCAACCAATAGCTCAAGATACCATTGTTGAGTTTCAATCAAGTCCCAAGGATCATAAATCATGCATAAAAAACGAGTATGAACATATCAAAGGAGTAAGGCGGAAACATAACTCACATTGAACGGTTTGAGATGCAACGAAGAAGATGCGTTTTCTGCCTCCCTTCATGCTCGGCAGTGGCGTCCTCATGCAGTGGGCTGCTCGGTTTCACTGGTTTTTGTCTCTCCAAGAATCGGCCATTGATGAACACCATGGAAGCTCCAAGCTTCAAGCTCCAAAATTGATTCCAAGCTCACAAATTCGTTTCCCTATCACCTATGTATCACTCATGGTGTGTGCTAGCACTTGATTTTTGCCACAAAAACGTTATCTTGCTTCTCATTTTGTTCGGCAGATCCAGAACAAGAAGAGAAGAAGAAAACGGCTCCAAAACCGTGAAGGAGAAGAGGGAAATGAGAAGACCGAATATGGTCCAGGAGAGAGAGAAAAGAAAAATGAATTTGGTTTATATATTTTCCAAAAAGGCAAATACCAAATTCTTTTTACTTTCCAAAAAGTAAAATTCAAAAAGCAAAACAATAAATGCTTTTCAATACCACATCAATCACTCAAATCAAGTGACAACTTGTCACATCACTCAAAGTGACATTTGATTTGACGCTTGATGTGATTTGCGATTTGACGCTCGATTTGACTTGCGTGCCGCACTCGAATTCGAAATGCGAATGCGCTCGCAAATAATCCCGGGCTCAGGTTCGCTAATTCCAAATTAACAAATTTTCGGTCGCGTCGTAATGAAATGATTACGCCTAGCGAATTCACTATTCACGTCGCTAACGAATTAATTCTAAATTAATTCGTTCGCCCGAATTAAAATCTAATTTTAATTCCGCGTCGAAATCCAATTTCGATTAATATATCGAATATATTAATTTTACCGATTAATTCCAAATTAATTGTTCTCTCTCTTTAACGATATTTTATCCGAGATAAAATATCTCCGTAATTAATCCCAGATTAATTTTCTCTCTATTCCAATTAATCCCAGATTAATTAAAGTGCGAGTCATACGTCATCGGTGAATCTTCAGGAAGCGACCCATGAGATCTCTGGATATGTTGGCAGTAAATACGGTCGTCGGACTATCCGAACACGTAAGTATCGCGTACTACGTTTATACCGATTTACAAGACAAGGTTGGCTTCTAGCAAAGCGCCATGCCTACCCAATTCTCCAGAAATATTCTTACAGGAATATATAGATCTGTATCAAGCGTAGTATACCGTAGTATTGTGTATATCGGCCCAGTATCGGATAGTCACGTGCTAGGGCTGGGGCTGGATAAGTGTCTGCCCCGTCCGAAGCACATGTCGGATGTCTGGTAACATAGTCTCTATAATCGGATATGCATGACCTAGTCATAATATCCCGATGGTTGCGCAACACTTAAGAGCACTAGTACCGTATCCTGCGTGACATCATCTCCAATATGACTGAAGTGATACTTCCGTCTTGACATCACACCCAATACACTACGACTCTCTGATAAACCCAGAAGTGGTGTACGCAGAACCGGTTAAAGCCCTGTACCACCAAGACCAAAGTCTACCGATTATCGCAAGTATTAGCGATGCAAGTCTCAGGTTAAGACTATACACACCTACCTTGATTTCGGCCTCCCATAGACACATAGTCATAATACCAATGGGATTCCGAGGGGTCTATCCAGAGCGAAGCTGTTTCCCGTACCATCGGTGAAACACAACCTCCTATTGCACTTGCATAAGTATCCAATACTTATATATATGAGAACTATGCCGTTGTGCCCTCACAACGCGCACAAGTGCAATACTAGCCTATTCCGCATTATCGATGTCCTGTCTCGATAATACTCCGGCTAGGGATATTTAATGATTAATCCTTCGGGGATTGATACTGTCTCATATCATTCTCAATCCATGAACTAATCATATGGACCTCTCTTCATTTATACATTTATGGTGATCTAATCACAAATGATGAGAGTGCAATTTCCTTGTCACATAGTTAATTTGTACAACAACACCGTGATCTGTACAAATAGTGACGCTATGGGTCATTTTTTCCAACATGCACGCCCAGTTCAACCGCATAAACCAGCCCAAACACAGCCACGAACCTCCCAATAAATCACGCCTAAACTGCTCCCTGGTCAGCCCCTCAAAATAGTCCCCGAAACTGCCCAAAACTACACCCCGAAACTGCCCAAAACAATCCATTAAGACACCCAAAACAGTGACCTGAAACGTATCAGTGAAACAGCAGCGAAACGGAGTAAAAAACAGCAGCCCGAATAGCAAAACAGCGAGGAAAGACGTTGAGTTAGTGAACCATAAAAGTTGCGGATCATTCACCCTACCAACGGACGTGTAATGCCCTTTCTTGGACTACAAAAGAGGTTAGACCTGAGGGCACCTTTTTACTTATCTCTTCTTGTTTTATTTTATTTATTTTAAAATATTATTGCATGAGAGTCGTTTGAAGCATGATGTGATTTTTGGATGAGCGGGATATGTGTTCCCCTTTTGTGGTATATCAGATGGAAACCCGGACGTAAATTCCATAGCCGATTCCGAATGGACGGTAGTATGGTCTGCACTCGGGATACAATGCCACGTACCACTTAAGATATACGTATCTCGTTTCATCCAAATTTGTATTTGAGCATGTTATAGTCTTTAGGTTATTCGTTTATTATTTAAAGCATGATTTAGCCTAGTTTACTATTTATTGTCAAAGCATGATAATGTTATTTTTATGCATGATATTTTGTTTAGTTTATGGTTATGTTTAAATAGTTATTTGTTTATTTTGGTTTAATGGTTCAATGTGCTCATTGTGTGATTCTATGTGTTTGCCGTTTAAAGGCTTATTTTCAAGCATGCAAACTTAGATTAGGAGTTATTTTGATGAATGCATACTAGACGTTGATTACCCTTGAGCATGAATGTTGAATAGATTCGGTTAGTTTATTGCACAAATCATATCATCACAAGTGACATAAGTAAGGGACCATTCCAAACCCAACGGTTTGAGGTCTTCCCTTGCGAGGGGTGAGTGCGGCCTTAAATCTTTGTCCCGGTTCACACCGGGTGGCGACTCCATGTTATTTCGTACTCCCAACTAGGCCGCGAGTCTAGAAAAGCGTCGCCCAGGTTCTGTTGTATACACGGATATGGGTTCGGTTTCCACCCATTTGGTGAAATAATCTATGGCAACAATGGCGTACCTCGCCTGCCCTCACCCCCTCGGCATCGGCCCGATGATATCCAGCCCCCACTTGGCGAACGGCCAAGGACTGGACAGGGTAGTCAACTGCTCTACCGGCTGGTGGTGAATATCGGCATTCTTCTTGTATCCTTCACATTTCCGGGCCACCCTTATACCGTCCTGATGCATGGTTGGCCAGTAGAACCCTTGCCTTAAAGCTTTAAAGGCAATTGATTGTCCTCCGGCGTGACTTCCACAGATTCCTGCATGAATTTCCCTGAGCACATAGTCAGCCTCCTCCTCTGCTAAACATCTCAGGAGGGGTACCGTATATCCCATTCAGTATATCACTCATTCGATCAGAGAAAACTTGGTGCTTTTAAATTTCAGCTTTCTGGCTTCCTTCTTATCTGCGGGTGTCTCCCCAGTCTCCAAATATCTCCTGATTGGTTGCATCCGTGAAGATTCTCTTTCCATATCCAGCACCGCTACCCCGAGCTCTCCCACTTTTTTTTCTCGGAGGCAGATTAGAGGGACTATTCTAGGATTTTCCGACCTTATCGAAGATGCGAGCCGTGCTAAAGAGTCTGCCTCAGAGTTATTTTCCCGGCCGACTTGCTCAAAATGTACGTTCCCCATTTTCCCCACCAACCTTTTTACCTCAGCCAAATAGGCTACCATACTCGGCTCCCTGGCTTGGAACTCTCCCTTCAGCTGCTGAACGGCCAGCTGGGAGTCGCTTCTTACAACTACGTCGTGGACGCCCATCACTGTGCATAACCTTAAACCGGCTAAAATTGCCTCATACTCCGCCTCATTGTTTGTGGCCTCGAAGGCGAATCTCAAGGCGAACAATACTTCTTCACCTTTATCATTTTTTAGTACGATTCCGGCCCCATTACCTTGTGAGCTGACAGATCCGTCTACCGACATCTCCCATTTTTCTTCCCCAACGATCAAAATCTGGGGTTCTGTGAATTCAGCAACAAAGTACGCCAGAGCCTGCCCTTTTACCGCTGCCCTTGGGAGGTAAGAAATGTCGTGTTCACTCAACTCTACCGACCATTTCATTAACCTTCCCGAGACCTCCGGTTTCTGCAGAATCTGCCTCAAAGGATAATCAGTATAAACCCTAATAGGATGGGCCTGGAAGTAAGGTCGTAACTTCTGGGCCGCAGTGATTAATGACAAGGCGACCAGCTCATGTGCTGGATATCTGGTCTCAGCATCTAATAAAGCTTTACTAACATAATACACTGGCCTTTGAACTTTATTGGCCTCTTGCACTAATACTGAACTTACTGCATGCTCCGAAACAGCTAAATATAAGTATAAGGTCTCACCTGGGGACGGCTTTGCTAGAAGTGGGGGCTGCGTCAGGTATTATTTTAACTGCAGGAAGGCCTCCTTGCATTCTGGCGTCCAGTTAACTCCCATTTTTGCCCTCTTAACGACTTTGAAGAAATGGTGGCACTTGTCGGTTGCTCGGGAAATAAATCGATTTAATGCGGCCACCTTGCCGGTCGGGCTTTGCACTTCTTTTATCGTCATGGGAGAGACATTGTTATCATATCATCCACATATACCAGCATTGACGTGCCGATGAGTGGCCTAAAAATCTTGTTCACCAACCTCTGAAAGGTTCCCCGGCATTTTTCAATCCGAAGTGCATTACTTTATAACAATAAAGCCCCTGATCAGTAACAAAAATCGTCTTCTCCTCGTCCTCGAGATGCATCTTGACCTGGTTATATCCCAAAAATACATCCATAAAGCTTAGCAGTCCCTGGCAGGCTCGAATCCACCAACTAATCTACCTTTGGTAGTGGGAAGCTGTCTTTCGGGCATGCTTTGTTGAGGTCGGTGAAATCCACGCACATCCTCCACTTTCCATTGGGTTTCTTCACTAATACCACGTTCGATACCCACTCCGGGTATTTCACTTCTCTGATAAAACCAGCTTTCAACAGTTTTTCTACCTCGGCAGCCATTGCCCTGCACCGCTCCTGGTTAAAGGTTCTTCTTTTTTGCTTGACCGATTTATGGGATGGGTTTATTGCCAAACGGTGACTGATAAACTTCGGATCTATCCCGGGCATATCGTCGTGCCCCCATGCAAAGATGTCCGGGCACTCCTTTAGACACTTCAGCAAGTCATGTTTCAGGGCCTCGTCTAAGTCTTCCCCTACTTTTACATTCTTCCCAGGTCCGAAAAGTTCCATCATCTCTAATTCTTCGACTGCTGACCGGCGTAAACACACACGTATAACGCAAGCGTACGTATCGTTCAAGTAGTATAAAAAGTATCGATCCCACGAGGACTTAATATCTAAACTATTAATTTTATTAGGTCAAATGATTACCAGTATCTAACAGGTTGTTTAATTGATTTGAAATGACGACGATTCTAAATTTAAAGACAAGTAAATAAAATTGTTCGAAAGTAGATTTTAAGAAAATTCAATATTAAAAACTATCTAGGGTTGTGATTTCTTTGTAATATCATTTTAAAGATGAAGTGGTTATCTTATAGTTGGGTAAAATATTGATTTATTAACCTGGAACACTAAAATTATGTAAAAGCCTCTTCCGATGGTCAATTACAAATACCTAGTATAATCCAATTGAACCATATGTCTATGTCAACCAAATTACCTAGATTCATTAAGTTTAAGTTCCAATTATGGCTACCCCCGCCCGACAGGTATATTCCTATCCTGTAAGGAAATCTATTAAAGGGTTATATATCCTCAAGGAAGATCGTGGGCTATTGAGTCTGAGGTCTTAAACTTAAAATCCATATGTCTAGTTCATTTTAAGTTTACCTTATCAATTTTATTAGTGGCCAGTTAATAACAAGGCATTATGATTAAGACTCAATAAATAAATCTTTATATTACCAAAATTATAATCTAACCCTTTTAAACCGGTGATATTGGATTTCATCACAACCTAGACAACTAACTTAGTTATGACACATAATTAGGCTAGTAAAAACTTAAAAGTAAAAGCCATAAAGTAACAGTGCTGAAAAGTAATTGCAGTAAAGTAAAAGCTTAAAAGTAAAATAAAATAAAATGCTAAGGTAAAAGGAATTATTTCTACTACTACTTATTTAGATTAATCTCCCAGTAAAATAATATATAAACTTGTGATTTATTACCAACCAGCCATATAGGCGGTAACCTGATTAAGTCAATTTAAGTCCAACCAGCCATAAAGGCGGAACCAAAGTAAACCAGCCATAAAGGCGGAACCAAAATAAACCAGCCATAAAGGCGGAACCAAAATAAACCAGCCATAAAGGCGGAAAAGGAATTTTATTACCAACCGACCAATCTGGCGGTATCCTGATTAAGTCAAATTTTAAATAGTAAATATATTATTTTTAAGGGAGATTAATCTAAATAATAATAGTAAAAGAATTACCTTCACCCTAGCATGGGGAAGTTACCTCGTCATCGTGAATAGTAAAAACTAAAAAGTAAAAGGTAAAAATAAATTACTATTACTATTCAAAAGTAAAATTACTATTATTACAGAACGTAATTAAAAATTACAAAACTAAATTAAAAGAAATTTAGAGAGAGAAGAACTCCCTATTTACATCAAAGAAATGGGAGAGAATGGTACAATGAAATCTGAAATTTCGAGCTCTATTTATAGGCGCAGATAGGGGTCCAGCGTCGCGACGCTGGAACAGTTCAGCGTCGCGACGCCAGCTACAGTGACACGTGTCACTTGCTGATTCACCGACTCAGATTCTTATCCGATGACGTGGCACTGTTCATGACGTCATTGGTGACATCACGCTGACGTGTGGAGGGCGATTGTCGGCACCGTTAGATCGCGACACGTGGCACCGGCGCACATTAGCAAGTCCGTTGAGATGATGACACGTGGCACGGCGCAAGATAGGATGATCGGCATATTTTAGCAGGCGGCGCACGTTAGCAAATTTTCTGATTGGTCTACGTGTTCACGGCGTACATTAGCAAGTCCATCGTATGCTGGGCGTCGCGACGCGCAAGGCTTCAGCGTCGCGACGCTGAAATGATGATTTTGCCCTTTTTGTCCAGTTTTGTCCAATTTTGTCCATTGCCTCCAGAATGTCCTGAAACTTTATTTATCTACAAAATAACACAAAACACATCAAAATATTCACAAAACTCAAGAAACTATACAAAATATTAGGTTAAATGAGTGAGAAATAGTGATATATTCACCACTCATCACACCCCCAAACCTAACATTTTGCTAGTCCTCGAGCAAAACATAGAGTAAAATAACATAAATAAATTAACTAAGCCACTTTCGTAGGGATCACGGTTGCATTTAGCATATGCAACAAGCCTTTAAACCCTAGGTGTCCCTAGTGGATGAGTGTAGTCTCGTGAGGGTTTACAGCAATGACCCACAAACATTTTTATAAAAGTAAAAAGTTAATTAAAACTAATGCACACAAAAGCAAAAAGACAAGCGAAAAGAGAATAAAGAAGTTAGTGACTAATCAAGTGAAACTTCTACTCCAAGTTACTAGTTGTTTTGTTTCTTTCTAAATTACCGAATAAGTAAATTCTTCGATTATTTTTACCATTCTTCATATACACAGCCAACAAAATATTTAACAACTCATTTTTGCCCACAACAGTCACAAGTGTAGTTGATAAGAGAGTAATATTTTTGTCCTAAAGTTTTATCAGATTTCACACCTTTTTGTAGCAATGGAGTAATTTTTCTGATTTTTCTGATTTTTTCTTTGATTTTTTTTTATTTTTTATTTATATACAATACCTTCCGTCTATGTAGCGAGCTTTAGGTCGGTGGCTCCCAAACCAGTTGGCTTTAGGGCACCAGGTGTTAAAGCACCCCTACGGACTTAATTACTCAGACTTCAGATATATATATTTTTGCAGCATCTTTGATCCATGTAGCGAGCTTTGGGCCAGTGACTCCCAAACCAGTTGGTTTTAGGGCACTAGGTGTTAAAACACCCTTACAGACTTAATAACTCGGATCTTAGATTTTTTTTTTTTTTACTCCATCACTTTTTAAGATGCTTCCTCCAATTAAACTAGAGCACTGAATATTACAAACTTTTCAATTTTAGCTCATGTCTGTATGTTACTATGTATGTTGATAATACCTGCCAACTGAGCATACGAAGATTTATTTTAGTCAATTTTATGGAGAATTCACAAATTAAATAATTTAAAAGGAAATAAACAAAAATTAACTTGTTCCGAAATAAGTTTGAGATACGTCTCAGGATTAGAAATTCCTTACTCGGCTATCTCTTACCAATTTCACATTTTTAGTCAAAACAAAAACACAAAAAACACAAAATATTTTTGTAATTTTTGAAAATTTTTCAATTTTTTTGTATTTTTCGAAAAATTTTGGACTAAAAATAAAACAACATACAAACTAAAACAAGGTATTAATCAACTATTTCCTCCCCCAACCTAAATGAGACATTATCCCCAATGTCTTAAAAACTAGAAGAAGAGTTTAGAAGGTCGTACCTGGTTAGCTGAAAATCTACAGGAAATTAAAGGTTAAGATCCAAATTAATTCTACGTCTCTTACCACGATCGTCCTCGGACCAATTTATCTTTGAAATGATAGGGTCAACTTTTGGTTCATAGGCTATGAGTTGGTCAATTAGATCTGGAGCAGTTCTGGCAGTGAATAGGAGTTCTTTCATAGGTTTTGACACGAACCCATTTCTTCGCGCATCATCAAGAAACACACAAAGGAAATCATAAAATCCATCAACATTAAACAGTCCAAGCGGTTTCTGGTGTATGTTCAGGTTCGCCCAAGATAGTACAATAAAAATTTCCTCCAATGTACCCAAGCCACCTGGCAAAGCGATAAAAGCATCAGCACGGTTAATCATTTCTACCAGTCGTTCAGACATATCTGGCACGATTAGTTCCTCTCCGTTTGATGATCCAATAAGATTTGCCTCTGCCAAGGGTTTTGGGATGATTCCCAAAACGTGACTGCCTCCTTCATGTACAGCCTTTGAAACGATCCCCATAAGTCCAAGATTACCTCCGCCATATATTAAGTGCATATTCCTTGCAGCTAAGACTCGACCCAATTCCTGTGCTGCTTCTATGTATTGTGGTTTAGTACCAATAGTACTACCGCAAAACACACAAATGTTTTCAACTCGTCTTCTTGAAGTGGCTTCCATTTTTTACTCTGGATGTCTTCAAAAGTGCAATGATGAGTTGAATTTATAATACCTGAAAAGGGTGAGTAAAAATAGCACAAGTATCTTCCAAAGGACGATTAGTAGCAAAATAGTAAAATAGATCGTGATAGTCAACAAGATCTGGATCCTGTCGGAGGAAATAAAAGAAAACAACAAAACAAATCACAATTATTAGAAAAGACAAAGAGATATAATATGTACAAAATTTACAGCTTGATTAACGTCTATGCGTCAGGGACAAGCTTCCCATCCAATTTTCTTATAAATTGGCAAACATGGTCTTTTTGAGTCAGATTCCCAAGACTTAACTGTTGTCTTTCTTTTTGAATTTGTGTATGTAATCTGCGAAAGTCTATGTGAACATATCCACTGGGATGCGTCTCAAGAGTCGAAGATATATCATCTAAAGACTCCTTACTCAAGCCATCCCGAATGAATTTAATTTTGTCTTCGCGACTATCAGACACCATTCCTAAAGAACGACAACGAGTATTGCAATTCCATCGTGCACATTTGTAACAAACACCCATTTGCTTAGCTCTTCGTTTCTTTGCATAGGTGCTTCTTCCAAAACCAGGCAGATGTGAAATAAAATAGTCAGAAGACTCACCTGCCAATCGGACTTGTGCTTCAATTACCCAACGAATGTTATTGGGAACACCATAGATCGTCAATAACCTCATCCGTTCCAAGCGAGCTTTGTAGACTTTCATCAGAGATTTTTGAGGGAGAGAAGGAAATTGCTTGTGAAGATTTGCGAGAGCTTCTTCCATCTTAAAATGACTTAATCTGCAAAAAGTAAACACACAAAATTAAATCACACCAAATCACAATATATACAAAAATTGCATGGGTTGCCTCCCTGCGAGCGCTAAGTTTAAAGTCGTCAGCTAGACGTGACTTCTCGAACGTTTATGCTGGATCTGAAAGTGTTACACTTTCTTTTTATCGCTCAAATGATTCTCCCCAGTAGTGTTTGACACGCTGACTGTTAACTTTGAATGTGTTGTTGGTATTGGGATCCAGTAACTCAACAGCTCCATATGGTAAAACCTGAGTGATCTCAAATGGTCCAGACCACCTAGATTTCAACTTTCCAGGGAAAATTTTCAGCCTCGAGTTGTACAACAACACATGCTGCCTTGGTTTCAATTGTCTGTGCACTATTTTTCGGTCATGCCATTTTTTGGTCTTTTCCTTGTACAATTTGGCATTCTCATAAGCCTGTAGGCGAACTTCCTCTAATTCATTGAGTTGGTGAAGTCTTTTCTCTCCTGCAGCTTGTGAATCAAGATTCAACTTTTTCAGTGCCCAGTACGCCTTGTGTTCAAGCTCAACTGACAGATGGCATGCTTTCCCGAACACCAATCGATATGGGGACATACCAATGGGTGTCTTGTAAGCTGTTCGGTAGGCCCATAATGCATCATCTAGTTTTGTTGACCAGTCACTCCTTGTTGATCCAACGGTTCTTTCTAGGATTCTCTTGATCTCCCTGTTTGAAACCTCAACCTGTCCATTTGACTGTGGATGGTAAGTTGTGGCAACCTGTGAGTAACTCTGTATTTGGATAGGAGTGCATCGAAGTATCTGTTGCAGAATTGAGAGCCACCATCGCTGATGATTGCTCGAGGTGTTCCAAATCGAGTGAAAATGTTCTTTTTCAGGAATTTGATCACCACTTTTGAATCATTGGATGGTAGTGCAATTGTTTCAACCCATTTGGAGACGTAGTCTACAGCAACCAGGATGTACTGGTTTCCAAATGATGGAACAAAGGGTCCCATGAAATCAATACCCCATACATCGAATATCTCTACTTCCAGAATGTTTTGCAATGGTCCTTCGTTTCTCCTCGAAATATTCCCCGTTCTCTAGCACCTGTCACATTGAAAAGCAAAAAGATAAGCATCTTTAAAAAGTGTGGGCCAGAACAAACCTGATTGAAGAACTTTTGCTGCAGTTTTGTTTCCGCTGAAGTGTCCGCCGTATGGTGATGAATGACAGTGTTGCAGAACACTGTTGACCTCCTCATGTGGAACACACCGTCTCAATAATTGATCAGCACAACGTTTAAACAGGTACGGTTCATCCCAGACATAGTGCTTGACTTCTTTGAAGAACTTCTCCGTTGCTGAGTTGTCCATTCCAACGGCCACTTTCCTGACACAATGTAGTTGACATAGTCAGCATACCAAGGGATTTCCTGTTGTTTCATGGCAAACAGCTGTTCATCTGGAAAAGTTTCTTTGATTGATAATTCTTTGCCAGCTGTTTCTCCATTCTCGAGCCTCGATAGATGATCTGCCACCTGTTTTCTGTTCTTTTCCTGTCTCGAATCTCCACGTCGAATTCTTCAGAAAGAAGTATCCAACGGATCTATCTGGGTTTGGCATCTTTCTTTGTGATCAGATATTTGATTGTTGAATGATCTGTGTAGACCACCACTTTGGGACCCAACAGATAGGAGCGAAATTTGTCAAAAGCGTACACAACTGCTAGCAACTCATTTTCAGTGTTGTTGTTGTAGTTGAGTTGAGCTTCATTTAAAGTTCTACTGGAGTAGTAAATGGTGTGGAAAATCTTTGCTTTGCGTTGTCCCAAAACTGCACCTACAGTAAAATCACTAGCATCACACATTACCTCAAATGGAAGGGTCCAGTCTGGTGCTATTATGATGGAGGCAGAAATCAGCTTCTGTTTTAAGATCTCGAAGGCTTCCTGGCATTCTTTGGTGAAGTTGAAAGGCACATCCTTTTCCAGAAGATTGCAAAGAGGTTTGGCAATCTTGGAAAAGTCTTTGATAAATCTCCTGTAAAATCCTGCATGTCCGAGAAAACTCTGAATGCCTTTTACTGATGTTGGTGGAGGTAGTTTCTCAATTGTCTCGATCTTTGCTTTGTCTACCTCGATTCCCTTTTGTGAGATCCGGTGTCCAAGAACAATGTCTTCTTGCACCATGAAGTCGCATTTCTCCCAGTTGAGTACCAGGTTTGTATCTTCGCACCTTTGTAACACATGTTCCAAATTTTGCAAACAATGGTCAAAAGAATCTCCAAACACAGAAAAATCATCCATAAAAACCTCCATATTCTGCTCCAGCATGTCGGAGAATATGGCCATCATGCAACGCTGAAAAGTGGCGGGGGCATTACATAATCCAAATGGCATCCTGCGGAAAGCAAAAGTACCATAGGGACATGTAAATGTGGTTTTCTCCTGGTCTTCTGGTGCAATGGCAATCTGATTGTACCCTGAATATCTGTCCAGAAAGCAATAGAACTCATGTCCTTCCAGTCTGTCTAACATCTGGTCAATAAATGGTAGCGGAAAATGGTCCTTTCTCGTGGCTTTGTTAAGTTTCCTGTAGTCCATGCATACTCTCCATCCAGTCACCGTTCTTATTGGGATTAGCTCGTTCTTTTCATTGGTGACCACAGTAATTCCTCATTTCTTTGGTACACACTGCATAGGACTCACCCAAGTGTTATCTGAGATGGGGTAAATGATGCCAGCATCCAACCATTTGATGATCTCTTTCTTCACAACTTCCTTCATGATTAGATTGAGTCTCCGTTGATGCTCTACTGTGGGTTTGTATTATCATTCATCAGAATCTTATGCATGCAAAATGATGGACTAATGCCTCGAATGTCTGCTATAGTCCAGCCAATGGCTCTTTTGTGTTCTCGTAATACTCTCAGTAGCTTTTCTTCCTGATCCAATGTTAGTGAAGAAGAAATAATAACAGGTAATTCAGAAGAGTTTCCAAGAATGCATACCTGAGATGGCTCAGAAGTGACTTCAGCTCCAGCTGTGGTGGTTCTTCAATCGAAGGCTTGATTCGATCTTTCTTTGGCAATTCCAAGCTTTCAACTGGTGGTGTTCCTTTGAATCGGAATGGTTGTCAAGGTAGTTGATACATTCCAAGATTTCAGCATCTAGCTCATTGTCAGTCATGTTGGTGATGCAAGCTTCAAGTGTATCTGTGGGATTTGGCTCAGCATTTTGAACGATACTTTCAACAACATCAACTCTGAAGCATTCTTCTTCCTTTTCATCACTCGGGAATTTCATGACTTTGAAAATATTAAAGGTCACTTCTTGGTCATGTACTTTCATGGTTAGTTCTCCTTTTTGCACATCAATCACAGTTTTACCTGTAGCCAAGAATGGTCTCCCAAGAATGATATGTATTCTTTGTCTTCTTCCATGTCAATGATGATGAAATCTGCTGGGAGAATTAGTTTGTCTACTTTCACCAGCACATCTTCAACAACACCTCTTGGAAATGCAAGTGTTCGGTCAGCAAGTTGCAATGAAACTGAGGTAGGCATTGCTTCTCCAATCTGCAGTTTCCTGTAAATAGAAAAAGGCATCAAGTTAACACTGGCTCCTAAATCACATAAAGCCTTACCGATGTAATGTTCTCCAATGGTGCATGGAACTGTGAAACTGCCAGAATCTTTCAACTTCGGGGGAAGTTTCCTCTGAATGATGGCGCTGCATTCTTCTGTTAATGCTACTATTTCGTAGTCTCCCAATCTCCGTTTTCGTGAAAGAATATCTTTCATGAATTTGACATAACTGGGCATTTCTTCCAAGGCTTCTGCAAATGAGATGTTGATGTGTAGCTTTTTGAAAACCTCCAGGAATCGAGCAAACTGCTTGTCCAGTTTGTTTTTCTGAAAACGTTGAGGAAAAGGTGGAGGTGGAGTGATCTGTTCTTTTTCCTTTGCTTCTTTTTCCTCCATCTGTTGTTCAGCTTCTTTTGGAACTTCTTCTTGGGACATCTTGATTCCAACATCTTTGTTGATTTCAGTACCGCTTTTCAAAGTAATGGCTTGATATTGCTCCTTCCCTCGGTTCCTTGGATTGGGTTCTGTGTTACTGGGAAGATTTCCTGGTGGTCTGTAACTCTGAGCATTGGCCAGTTGTCCGATCTGATTCTCCAGTGCTTTGATGGAATCTGATTGGCTCTGAAAGATAGCATCGTACTTTTTTAACTGAGCCAGTACTTCTGCTATTCCTGATTCATTTGCCTGTTCCTGGACTTTGTTATGTTGCTGAAATCCAGGTGGTGGATAGTTCCGCTATTGGCCTGATTGTTGCTTCATGAAAAATTAGGATGATTCCTCCACCCTGGGTTGTAGGTGTTGGTTGGAATATGGATTGTTCCCCTGTCTGTTGAAATTGTTGACAAAATTCACCGTTTCTTCAAGTTGTTTGATTCTGGTGCTCCTCCATATGGTGAACTTGTGGATCCAGTGGTAAGAGTCTCCATGAATTTGCATATTTGATCTAGCTTGGTGTTGACTGCTGTATTCGCTCCACTTTCATAAATTCATGCAATTCTTTGGATCATGCCCCTTTCAGTTGGCCACAAGGAATTGTTGTTGGCCATTTCTTCGATTAGTTCCCAGGCTTGATCTTCTCCTTTAGCCATCAAAGCTCCTCCAGTAGCAGCATCAATTGTGGTTCTCATTATTCCAGAAAGTCCATTATAGAATGTTTGGACTTGAAGCCATTTTGGAATCTCATGGTGTGGATATTTTCGGAGTAAATCTTTGTACCTTTCCCAAGCTTCGTAGAGAGTTTCTGAGTCTTGTTGCACAAAGGATCTGATGTCATTCCTCAGTTTTCCGGTTCTGGCTGGTGGAAAGTACTTTGCAAGAAATTTGGTGGCTAAGGTGTTCCATGTTGTGATAGAACCTGCTGGTAATGAATGTAGCCAAGCTTTAGCTCTGTCCTTCAAGAGTATGGGAAGACACGCAGTCTCATTGCTTCTTCAGCTTCTCGATTGTAATTGAAAGTGCCACAAACTTCCAAGAAGTTGCTGGTGTGGGCATTAGGATCTTCAGTTGCATTCCCTCCAAACTGAACTGACTGCTGAATCATCTGAATGCAAGTTTTGATGTCACCCGCATTTGCTGGTAATGGAGGAAGTACAATACATGAAATGAGTCTGTCAACCACCGGAATGGTTCTGTCTCGAATGGGAATTGGTGGTGCAACCTCCAAAGGTTCAGGTTCCATGTTGACTAAAGCTTCTTGGGCTTCTCGCCTTTCCTTCTCAACTGTCTGATAGTTTTTCAATTTCCCGGTCAAGCGGTCGGAGTTCAAAGCTTCTGGTTCGTCTCATGTAGTTTCTGAGAACCTGAAACACAAGAAAACAATAACAATAAGTAAAAAGAAATTAGATACAAGTAAAAGTATCTAACCCCTAAACTAATAATAAAAGATAAATAAGTCCCCGGCAACGGCGCCAAAAACTTGACCGGCGTAAACACACAGGTATAACGCAAGCGTACGTATCGTTCAAGTAGTATAAAAAGTATCGATCCCACGAGGACTTAATATCTAAACTATTAATTTTATGAGGTCAAATGATTACCAGTATCTAACAGGTTGTTTAATTGATTTGAAATGACGATGATTCTAAATTAAAGACAAGTAAATAAAATTGTTCGAAAGTAAATTTTAAGAAAATTCAATATTAAAAACTATCTAGGGTTGTGATTTCTTTGCAATATCATTTTACAGATGAAGTGGTTATCTTATAGTTGGGTAAAATATTGATTTATTAACCTGGAACACTAAATTATGTAAAAGCCTATTCCGATGGTCAATTACAAATACCTAGTATAATCCAATTGAACCATATGTCTATGTCAACCAAATTACCTAGATTCATTAAGTTTAAGTTCCAATTATGGCTACCCCCGCCCGACAGGTATATTCATATCCTGCAAGGAAATCTATTAAAGGGTTATCTATCCTCAAGGAAGATCGTGGGCTATTGAGTCTGAGGTCTTAAACTTAAAATCCCTATGTCTAGTTCATTTTAAGTTTACCTTATCAATTTTATTAGTGGCCAGTTAATAAAAAGACATTATGATTAAGACTCAATAAATAAATCTTTATATTACCAAAATTATAATCTAACCCTTATAAACCGGTGATATTGGATTTCATCACAACCCTAGATAACTAACTTAGTTATGACACATAACTAGGGCTAGTAAAAACTTAAAAGTAAAAGCCATAAAGTAACAGTGCTGAAAAGTAATTGCAGTAAAGTAAAAGCTTAAAAGTAAAATAAAATAAAATGCTAAGGTAAAATGAATTATTTCTACTACTACTTATTTAGATTAATCTCCCAGTAAAATAATATATAAACTTGTGATTTATTACCAACCAGTCATATAGGCGGTAACCTGATTAAGTCAATTTAAGTCCAACCAGCCATAAAGGCAGAACCAAAGTAAACCAGCCATAAAGGCGGAACCAAAATAAACCAGCCATAAAGGCGGAACCAAAATAACCAGCCATAAAGGCGGAAAAGGAATTTTATTACCAACCGACCAATCTGGCGGTATCCTGATTAAGTCAAATTTTAAATAGTAAATATATTATTTTTAAGGGAGATTAATCTAAATAATAATAGTAAAAGAATTACCTTTCACCCTAGCAGGGGGAAGTTACCTCATCATGGTGAATAGTAAAAACTGTAAAAAGTAAAAGGTAAAAATAAATTACTATTACTATTCAAAAGTAAAATTACTATTATTACAGAACGTAATTAAAAATTACAAAACTAAATTAAAAGAAATTTAGAGAGAGAAGAACTCCTTATTTACATCAAAGAAATGAGAGAGAATGGTACAATGAAATCTGAAATTTCGAGCTCTATTTATAGGCGCGGATAGGGGTCCAGCGTCGCGACGCTGGAACAGTGCAGCGTCGCGACGCCAGCTACAGTGACACGTGTCACTTGCTGATTCACCGACTCAGATTCTTATCCGATGACGTGGCACTGTTCATGACGTCATTGGTGACATCATGCTGACGTGTGGAGGGCGATTGTCGGCACCGTTAGATCGTGACACGTGGCACCGGCGCACATTAGCAATTCCGTTGAGATGACGACACGTGGCACGGCGCAAGATAGCATGATCGGCGTATTTTAGCAGGCGGCGCACGTTAGCAAATTTTTTGATTGGTCCACGTGTTCACGGCGTACATTAGCAAGTCCGGCGCATGCTAGGCGTCGCGACGCGCAAGGCTTCAGCGTCGCGACACTGAAATGACGATTTTGCCCTTTTTGTCCAGTTTTGTCCAATTTTGTCCATTTGCCTCCAGAATGTCCTGAAACTTTATTTATCTACAAAATAACACAAAACACATCAAAATATTCACAAAACTCAAGAAACTAAAATATTAGGTTAAATGAGTGGGAAATAGTGATAGATTCACCACTCATCAACTGCCCCTAGCCGGGCAACTTTCTTTGGCCGAGGACCCAGATCCTTACTTGCCTCTTCCCCGTCATTCCCTTACCTTTTCCGGGTACCCACTTTAATGCAGAGGGTTTCTCGTGAGAGGGTGGCAAAACAGCTTCGAGCCACCTTCTGACTCCCGCACATGATTCCAATCCTATCCCGGGTGGGGAATTTTAACTTCAAGTAATAGCAAGACATTGCAGCCTTTGTCTTCATCATGAAAGGCGGACCAACAATGACCTGGTAACTGCTCATGCAATCCACAACCGTGAAATTCATCATAATAGTCCGAGTCCGGGGACGGGTTCCGATTGTCATTGCCAATTGCATCCTTCCCAATGGAACGACCGTCGAGCCCCCGAAACCGTACATGGGAGTCTCATCGTTGGTTAGAGTCGCATACTCCACCCGAAGGCCGTCCAAAGCCTCCTTGGAGATTATATCCACTGCACTCCCGGGATCTACTAGGATTCTGTCTACCTCAGAACCGCTGATTATCGCCTTGATTATTAATGCATCATCGTGGGGGAAACTCACCCCTCGAGCATCCTCATCCGTGAACATTACTGGCACTGACCGACCACCTTGTATTCCCAAGGCTCGTGCTGTTTCTAACACTTTCGACCCCCGAGTCCGACTATAGTTTTTTCTTGACCGGTTAGAGTCCCCGTCTAGTGTCTTTCCCCCTGCAATGGTATTCACCTGTCGGCAATGTGACCTCTGCCTGGCCGCCATAACTTCATGGTCAATATAGTTATTCAAATAACCGTTCCACGCCAGGTCTTCCATTTGCTCCCGCAAGTCTTTGCATCCGTCTGTCGTATGTCCCCTCAAATTATGATGCCTGCAATAGGATTTTTTATTCCTCATGTCCGGTGGGAATCTTCTGAAGTCAGGCTCTATCAAGAGGCCCTTTCCCTGGATTTCCATGACGATTTCCCCCAGCGGTTTGTTCAAAGGAATGTATGCCTCTTCCCCGGCCACATGGTTCACCTGGGCCGAGATTCCTTTTTCCTGGTCATTCCGAGGTATCGGCTTGAATTCCCTTCGCCTTGGGGGTGGTTTTTTGAACTCCCTATCTGGCCTGCGAGGAGCTTCTGCCCTCGTCGTCCTCTCTCTGATAGATGTCCCCCTCCGGGTGATTCTCTCCTCATCTTCCAACAAAAAAAACTTCCGGGCTATTTCCAGAGCGGTGGTATAATCCGGTGTACCCTGGATCCTCATGTGAGTCCACAACTTTCTGATCTTTAAAGCCCCCTTCAAACTTTCCAAGACTTCGAGCGACTCATATCCCCGGACCTCGAGCACCATGTTATGGTACTGTTCAATGAAAGCCTTCAGGGGCTCATCGTCCCCCTGCTTCATGAGCCTCAATTCCCCAATTGTCTTCTTTGGGACGCAGACCCCTTTGAAGTGCCGAACAAATGACTTCCTGAGTTGCGCGAAGCTACCGATGCTCCCTGGGGCTAGACTTCTGAACCACAGAATGGCAGACCCACCCAAGGTTAGGGGGAATACTTTGCAAACGGCATCCCCTACCACTCCTTGGACCTCCATCAATAGGACAAAACCCTCAATATGGGATTTTGGATCAGTATGGCCTTTGTAGGGCGTCATGGACGGCATGTTGAATCGTTTTAGGAACTTTACCGACCTTATTTCTTCTGTGAAGGGAGATTCAACATCACCGTCCCGAGCATCCCCTGTATCAGTTTTGAGGTTCACTCCCCACTTGGCCATTTCTTTTCTTAACCAAGATCTTATATTGCCAACTGTGTTACCATGCCGCCTTTCGCGGCCTTCTTCGCGTCTGTCACCCCGGGTGCGGCGTTCCTCATGACTTGAGATTTCCCGTCCAGTTTCACCATGCTTCTTATCTCCCCTTCTGGTGTCGCGGGGGCTATCATAGGAAAAATCTAGCGATTGTCTCCCCTCTTCTTCTTCTCATATATCCTCCGTTTGTAAATCTTTTTCTACCACTACGGACCTCATCCCGTAGGGACCCTTCCTCCTAGGTTCATCGTCATCACTCACATCTGCAACCCTTTTTTCCTTCCGCTATTTCGCCTCTCCTACGATTGGTTCTGGCTTCAAGTCTCTCATTATTCGTCTCTTCCATCCTCTCCAGTCTGTTCATCATAGATTTCAAAAGGATTTGATTTTCCTCCCTATCTTTCCTCATATTTTCCTCCATCTTCTCCATCCATTCCGCTGTTGAACTCCCTGACGATCGGTGATTTCCACCTTCTGCCATCGTCTTACCACGCGAGATGCTTTTTGTTGGATTCCCCACAGATGGTGCCAACTGTTGACGGCTGATTTTAATCTCAGGGGCAATAAGGGCTCTTCGCTCCCGAGACAATCTTCCTGCAACTGTGAATTTGTTTTTATTATGGGAAACCAAAAGCAAATTCGGCAAAATATAGATGAACACACCAATCAACAAAGGGATTTAACGTGGTTTGGCGGATCAGATCCAACCTACATCCACGGGCACAAAACGGGTGATATTCTATTACTGAAATACGCTGTTACTTGTTTCACAGGTATAATAAATTATTCTCTCTCTCTCTCTTTTCAAGTATGCTCTCCCCTCCCATTTATACTAGCAAAGAGGCGGTTTCCCTTTCCCACAAGACTTCTTGGCCGAAACTACCTTCGCCTTCATCTAAATTCTATAAGAACACTGACTTATCATCTTATCCCATAAAAATAGGATGATTTATCATCTTATCCCGTAAAAATAGGATGGCTTATCACTTGGAACATATCTTGCCATCTGCTCGGTCTTCAAGAGGTCGGTCACAATGGTCCTCTGAACTGAGAATGCTGCCACCGATTTGATAATGACTGGTCATCCGAGCTTAAGTGGTCGGTAACCGATCATAAAGTGATCGATCCCTTACCGTTGGTGCATGCAACATCGAATGGTCGAGTCGGCATTTAATGGTCTCGATCAAGAAGGGAGTTACCCTTTTACCCCTGTCGTGCTGCTTAAATACCATAGTGCTTGAAAATACCATCAACAACCGGAAACTTGCATATTCTATCGGATCAATCCAACTCATTTCGTTTTCACTCGGATTCTTCCAAATACACAAATTCAATATATTTATACTCCATTTAGTTTCAAACACACCTTCTAATACCCCTACACTAACATAAACAACCCAAATACACATATCATAAATTTTCCAATTTTATCTACAAGCAACATTGAATCCATTAATCTTGCATTCGTAGTTTCATATTAACAATTAAAAATTACCATATCATTATACCATCCAATAAAAATCAGCCCCTATACAATTTCCCTCTAAAGACCGAAAGCTAACATCTCCCTCCTAAACTCAAAATCTTCCTCTAATCAACATAATAACTACACCACCATATTAGGAACATTCAGCAAAAGTTTTCCTTTAGTGGCCGGATTTTTAATACAATATGCCCTTTTTAACCAAGCTTTTTATGTTAACGATATCCATTTAAAACCCCATCAATATAGTAGCCTCCATCCTCTTCACATCTCATATAACAAGCATTTCCATTACACCACAAAAGCCCTCTAACCCCTACTAGGCCGCACATATCCAACTTTCATACTCGAACTTTTTCTTCAACAACCACAATCCCCCCCACTTATTTCATAACAATATAATATTATATTAGGTCTTGATAATTCTTTATTTAATACAATTAATCCTACACCACTTATTTCCTATTCAAACTATTACATTGATATAAAATATCTTCGTCCATAAAAATTAATTATTAACTTTGTTGACTAATCAATTCGAAGAATTTTCCATCACCGACGGATCAACCCCGAGAAGTCCAAATTGAAACCAGTTCAAATTTTATCGATTATTACATCAAAAATTCTGGATATTACAAGTAAATAGAGAGTAAACAATAATTTAGAGATAAATATTATGCACGAGAAGAACTTATGGTTGTAACTTCACCCAATCATGCACGCAATAGGTTCATGGACTTTTCATTCAATTGAGTTGTTACGGACTATTAACCTAAATTGATAAACTATATACAAGTCTCTCTCGATGGTCAGGTAGAAATAGTCAATTTAAACCAATTAACTATATATCTATCTTAATTAATTTAAACCAAATTCATTAAGTACACCGCGAAATATTAGAAAAGTATATCGTAAATTTCTTTTAGCATAAATCAAATTATATAATACTATTTATAAATCACTATTTATTCACCATATTTTTTAATCATAACACCAAACATAACCTCTAGAATTAGGATTCTCTCTTTACTCTCAAACTCCTAATCCTTGTGCCACATGTGCATTAATAATAATTGTTCATAAATAGTTTTTTTTTTTTCCACTTTTCCCCCTCTTTTTTAAGGGTTCATTGTTAATTTTATGGGCTTTATGCTGCCAAAATTAGGCCACTTTTTTTTGAGATTACACCATGGGATCTCTCTTGAAGTAAGTTTTAATCAAAAAAAAGAAATAAATACTAAGAGGAATTTATTTCCTAGCAACAAAATGTTGGAAATTCTCTAATATTTATAGGAAATATGTAGGAGAGAAATATCCATTAGAATTACCTTTTGGTAAAGGCACGAAAGTGAAGAGACATATCTTTTAAGTTTAAAGGATGCATCTCTAGGCATTTAAAAGCATTAGGAAATGGTATAACCCTTAGGAGGGTTGCACCCTTAAGGCACCATTCCATGCCTATAAAAAGGGACAATGGATTCATTTTCAAATATCCAAAAATATTCTTATTTCATACATGGTCTAGAGAGTCAAGAGAGAGTTTCCTCTATTTTTCCTTGTTCAAGTTCTTGTGAAAAGAGTGCCCCTTAAACAAGAGGTATCCAAGTAATCTTGGGAGAACGTTAGCCACAAGAAATCTGTAGATCACTGAGGCGGAGCTAATAAGTTCTTAAAGACAAAGGCAGCTCGACTTGGTTTATGAATTAACATATTCTACAACACATTTTTCAGGTTTTTCTATTTTCCATTAATTGCATATTTATTTTTATTAGTTTGCTTGAATTATACATGTTAAAAGATGAATTACAACACATCTGACAAACAATCTTAAGAATTTATTATAATCTTTGTACTGTAAAATAATTTTTTTCCCATGATTCACGCATACATATCTTAGTAATATGCAATCTAAAAAAAAACAATTGTTGACTGGCGCAAAATCATGTGAGCATGCAGAGGTTTGAATGGGCAGTTTCCAATTTGACGAAAAAAAATAATGATGATGTTAAAAATTAAAAAATAATAATAATTGATGCACCTTTTTCGGCAAGTTGTCTCCATTAAATTTTTTTCCTTTCATAATGCACGTGTTTACCAACATAGGTGTCAGTTCATATGTATACATGCTTTGAATGAAAAGAAAACATGATGTATTGATTAAATTATCAATTCAACTGCTACTATATTGAATTGTGCATATATCACGAGCGAGTATCGTTTTAGTACATAAAAATTATGTTCAGTATAATAACATTCAACAAATATGATTTTAGGATTTATTAATTATTTAATTAACTAGGAAAATTATATAATGAATTTATAAACTTGATTTTTATAGATTTAAGTTAATTAAAATATTTTCCATTATCACATATTAACGCTATAATTTATATGTGATACATTAATATTAGTATTTTGAAATAATAACATAGACTTAGATTTATCTATATTATAGTATAATATACATGTTATAGAATATGCAATTAGCATTATAGAATAAATGTAATTATATTAACTTTGTAAAATAATATACTGAATTTTATAAACTTGGTGGCATATGTTTAAGTTAATATTAGGATATTCAATTATCGCAAGCATACACATAGTTTTATTGTGATAAAGTTGAAAGTTAATTGTTAATTATTTGTTACATACTTGGTTGAGAATTAAAAACGTAGTAATACACAAGTAATTTCATTCAAGCTTGATTGATTTATACATATACACATACATATCTACACATATTTATTATTGTATTGTGAATTGAAGTGTAATACTAAGTTAAAATGTCTAAGATAGTCTATTGAGAAAGTATTTAAAGGATAATATATCAACAATGCGATAAGAGCCTAAGTGGACAGAGATTTAAATGGTTACTCCGGACCCCCTCGTCCTCTGGGAATATTCCTTATCCATTTATCATAAGAAACCTTAGTCGTAAATTCAAGGACTCGTGTTATTTGGTACTACTGTCCAATATAACAACGAGTGGATTCTTAGTATATCACTTAAACAAGATCATATGTTTGATCATTGTGTAATTTATCTTTTGTATACTTATTGACTACTGTTGGTTTTTCCAGTCACACATGGCTAGCGAAAATATCACAGTACCGGTTGCTCGAGGAGAAAAACTAGAAAAGTTTGGTGGAGCAAACTTTAAACAATGGCAGAACAAAATGTTGTTCTACCTGAAAACACTGCAGTTGGCTAAGTACCTCAAAGATCCTCCGGGTCTTATGGAGGGAGAAATAGAAATAGCCAAGCAACTGCGAGAAGAGACATGGTCGTTAGGCGACTTCTTGTGCAAGAATTACCTCTTAGGAGTGTTGGGGTTTTATAAAGAATTACAGGGTTAGCGCAGCGGAACGCGGAAAACAGATTTTTCCGATTTTAAAAGTTTTTCTTGGAACAATTAAATAAACTTATTTATTTAATTAACCAATATTTAAAATTTGAAATTTTAACCCATGAAATCAAATTTCATTTAATTACCGAATTGCCACAAAGTTTTACAATTTATTCATTTTGGTCATTAAATAGTCAAATACATATTTAATTGATTCCAAATCAATCCCAAAATGATTTATACTTGTCTAATACATGAAAATACAAATTGTAACACAAACCCCTAATTTTTCTAGAAAAGCCGAGAGCACCCCTGAACTTTTCTTAATTACGATTTGGCCTCAAATGTTCAAAACATGTCAAGATCAAATCTAATCAATCCCGAATTTAATATACATCATATATACATCAAATTACATCACATATATGAAAATCCCCAAAATTGGATTAGGTTAAGAACCCTAATTTCATAAATTACTCCAATTGCACAATTTACATTATATTGATAAAATTCAACACCTTAATCAATCCAATACCACACCAATCAAGTCTCACCATCATGAAACAACTCAAGAACAATTCTAGGTTAATTATGAATGGCTAAGCAACTCTAGAATGAAACTTTGATTACTAATTAATCTAATAAGCTTAATTACACTTAACAAGCTTATTAATTAATCATACATGCTAAACACCTTCAAACAAATTTCCAACAAAATAATTTACATAATTAAACATTAGAGAAAATTCTAAACTACACAAGTTGAAATATAGAATCATAGAAATAATTTATAAGTTGAAGAATGTTGGAAAAAGCTTACAAAACTCCAAGCTTTTAAGATTATTCTCCTTAGGTTCTTCATTTTTCTCTCAATTTTAACTTAGTAAATATTTTTGAAACTTGTCTAAGTATGAAAAATGAAATAAAATAATTTTTATATATCAAATTTCCCTTTGGCCGAATTTGATGCCAAAAAAATAAATAACAATTACTTAAATTTTGTTCAATTTCTATTGGTACATGTTTTGCTTTAATAAATTTAACAATTACCTTTAATAAAGTAAACAAACAAATGGACTAATGGTATCAACCTATTTAAAAGCAAAATCATTACAAAGATATTTATTTTATTAATTAATTTCATTATTTAACAATTAAATAATTAAGTAATAAATATAAATATCTTATATATATGTATTATATTTACATTAAATATCTCAAATATATATTAATGATATATATCAAATATCACAATTTGATATTTATTAATGTGTATTTAATAAAATCAAGTATTAAATACAAATACATATTAATTTGGAAATGACCGTTAGGTCCCGATTGCATGTATTTTTCGTTTAACCGTTAAACGAGTTATAAATAATCAGTATATTTTAAAATAGTTTCCCTTGTGCTCTACGAGTTTATCTCATTAGTGAAACTCTCTAGGTTTAGGCATATCCGCCACGAAATCAAATTTCGTGTCCATAATTCACCACCCGTAAATTTTGACGAAGACAGATAAACTCTTTGAACTATACAGGTCAAAGTCACTGCATACGTATAATCCCCCATCCTAGTATCCGGATTATTCTAGAGATATAGATACAAACGTCAAATCTCTATAAATATAAGCACATCGACGTTTCTATTAGTAATCCTATAATAACACTTAAAACTGATTTCTACAGTGTACCACGGGCCCATGGATTTAACAGATTGCTAATTATATATTGAATACCTATGCTCTGTACAAAGAGCTGACAGATCATTTCTTGATACACACAAGATATCCTGAGCATCAGTCCACACCCAACAAACAAGTGGAGGTATGGTCTAAATATAGATCGGTGACGTGACTGCCATCTAAGTGTGGATGATAACTCATAACCACATTGGTATCTCAAGTCAAAGAATCATTATGCTAACTCAACCCGAGAAGATTCTTATTGACATTGGTGTACAAGCCATTAAGAATCTTAGATGAGTCGTTCAATGTTTATCCGCTATGAACACTAAAACGTCTATACGAGTCTCCAAGACTCATGGTTAATTAAGAAACCATCGAAATCCAAGATTTCAATATACGACATGTACCAGTCTCAACGGGTTTACTTTACTAACTAAATAGTGTAAATCTTGACCGGAAACTTTCTAAGAATGACAACGTCATGATACAACTCAATGTTAGTTGCGACGTTTTTGAAACAGTATCATAACTAATCATTCTAAGGTCTATTACGTCTTTACCATATTCAAGAAGATGTTATATAAAGGAAACTGTTCATTTTATTCATAATAAAATTTTACATTAGTATTTACAAGGAAATACATAATAAAATTAGCGCTCAGAGCACCAACCTTAACAAAATCTCCCACTTGCTCCAGTGCCAAAATCGATTGTATCTAATACCCATCGACCCCACATGTTTATCAAATAACTTCGGAGGAATGGCCTTGGTAAGTGGGTCTGCTACATTATCTTCACTCGGTACCTTGCACACGACAATTTCTATTGCGACACAATCTCTCGAATGATGTGGTAATTTCATTCCACATGCTTCGATTTCTGATACGCCCTTGGTTCTTTTGTTTGCGCAATGGCTCCAGTATTATCATAGTATAATGGAATCGTATTCTCGGTACTTGGAATACTCCTAATTCTGTGATAAAGTTCCTAACCCATACAACTTCCTTTGTAGCTTCAGAAGCTACAATATATTCCGCCTCTGTGGTGGAATCAGCTGTCGACCCTTATTCAGAACTCTTCCAATAAACTGCACCGCTGTTAAGGGTAAACACGATTCCTGATGTAGACTTTCTATCAATAGGATCCGATTGGAAATCAGAATTTGTATACCCATTAACTTGCAGTTCGTTTCCTCCATAGATAATAAACTTATCCTTAGTACCTTTAAGATACTTGAGGATATGTTTAATGGCCGTCCAATGGTCATTTCCTGGATTAGACTGATATATGCTGGTCATACTAACTGCGAAGCTGATATCAGGTCTAGTACATAACATGGTATACATGATGCTGTCCAAAAACGAAACATAAGGTTGATTAGACATTCTAATCTTCTCATCTTCTATTTGCGGATACATCTTCTTCGAAAGATGTAAGCCATCTGTGAACGGTATGTTTGTTGTCTTACAATTACCAAAATTATACCGTTCTAAGATCTTATCTATGTACGTTGATTGAGATATCCCAATAAGCTTCATTTCTCCCTCTCTATAGATTTGTATGCCTAAGATATAGGAAGCTTCACCCAGGTCCTTCATGGAGAAATTCTTACAGAGGTAAGCTTTGACACCTTGCATCATCACAATATCATTCCTAATGATAAGGATGTCGTCAACATAGAGAATTAAAAATACCACCGTTCTCCCACTGGTCTTCTTATATACACAGGATTCTTCCGAATTCTTGAGAAAACCAGACAATTTGATTATCTCGTCGAATCAAAGATTCCAACTTCATGAAGCATGTTTAAGTCCATAAATGGACTTCTTCACCTTGCATACCATGCCATGCAAAACCCTCCGGCTATTCCATGTAGATTTCTTCATCAAGAAATCCATTTAGAAAAGCCGTTTTGACATCCATTTGCCAAATCTTGTAATCATGATAAACAGCAATTGATAACAAAATCCTGATGGACTTTAGCATCGAAACTGGTGAAAATGTTTCATCGTAGTCGACATCAGGTCGCTGCGAGTAACATTTAGCAACCAGTTAGGCCTTAAATGTTTCAACCCTTCCAACGACCCCACGTTTCCTTTTGTAAATCCATTTACAACAGATAGGAACAATTCCTTCGGGAAGCGGAACCAAATTCCAACTTGATTCTCATACATTGAGTCCATTACGGATTTCATGGTGTCTTGCCACTTCACGGAGTCGATGTCCAACATCGATTTTCTATAGGTAAAAGGGTCAGTCTCTTCAACTAAGAGCACATCCAGACTCTTTTCTTGTATCACATACAAGCTTTCAGGAGGTCTAAATACCATTTGTGACCTACGGAGTGTGTGTGTTAAAGGTTCTTCATTTTCTTGAACTACAGGTTCCTCCATAGTTCGTTGGTTCCAGGTTGTACTTTATCAAGTTAAACCTGTCTATGATCACCACCTTCAGACAAAAATTCTATTTCTAGAAATTTTGCGAAGCGAGCTACGAACACATTTCGATGCTTGGTGTCATAGAACAAATATCCTTTCGTATTTGAAGGATATCTAACAAACCTAAACTTCTGCCCTCGAGGCAAAAGCTTATTTTGCTGAGCCATCCTGATGTATGTAGGACACCCCAAATCTTAACATAACTAAGATTCGATTTCCTACTGGTCCATATCTCATACAGAGTCATATGAACAGCTTTATAAGGAATATTGTTTAAAAGATGTGCAGCAGTTAAAAGAGCATAACCCTATAAGTAATAGGGTAAATCTGTATAACTTAACATCGATCAGACCATATCCAATAAAGTCCGATTTCTCCTCTCTGACACTCCATTATGTTGCGGAGTGCCCGAATGAGTATATTGAGCGAGAATCTCATTCTCCTTTAAATAATCAGTGAACTCTCCACTCATATATTCACCGTCTCGATCAGATCAAAGGCATTTAATATATTGACCAGTCTATTTTTCAACTTCATTACGAAATTCTTTGAACTTTTCAAAGGTTTCTGATTTATGTTTCATCAGATTAACATAATCGTACTGTGATAGATCATCAGTAAACGTAACGAAATAAGAAAAACCATTGTGAGCAGTTTGACTCATTGGACCACATACATCAGAATGTATGAGTTCCAATAGGTTAGTGGCTTGGTGTCCAACACCCGAAAATTGGGCATTGGTCATTTTACCCCGAATACAAGGTTCGCAAGTTGGATAAGGTTCAATGGTGAGATCATGTATCAAACCATTCTTAACCAACTGGGTTAGGCGTTTCACGCCTATATGACCCAACCTCACGTTCCACAGTTCAGTATTATTTATATCAGATTGTTTACATTTATTAATTCCAGTATTAAAGATATATTGTGAGGTACGCAATATATAATGACCATGCTCGTTTGGACAACAAAGGATCTGAATATTATTAATATCATATAAATACAAAGAATGATTCTTAATATTTACATTGTATCATTCAGTATCTAATACAAAAGGAGACATAATATTCACCACACATCATTGCACAAAATAGCAGTCAATTAACAAAAGTCTCCCACTGGGTAAGGGAATCTCGCATATGCCCACTGCAACCGCATCCAAAAAGTCGCCACTCCCAAATCGTAACTGCATCTCCCCAAATTTCAGCCGTCTACTTCCCGTTAGCACCTTTGCAAATGTGAATAGGACAAGCAGAATCTAAAATCCAATTAGATGTCATAGCTTCACAAGCCAATGAGATATCAATAATAGAAAAAATAAAAGTACCTGATGTTGATGCTCTTTCCTTCCTTATGTGTGCAAGATAGTCCGGGCAGTTTCGTTTCCAGTGCCAAACTTTCTAACAGTGGTGGCACTTATCTTCAGAAGCTCTCTGGGCTTCGTTACCTTAGCCTGCGGAGGAACATTGAAACCCTTATTTTTCTTTCCTTTTGTCTTTTTCCCATTCGACTTGGATTGGGAAAAAGCGGAAAGTGAAGTGGGTTTGGGAAGGCGAGTCGAAACTCCCTTCCTTTTAATCTTCCTCTGCTGTGAGAAACATCCTATGCAACTCACGGTAAGAGCAGTGAATCCTATTCATGTTGAAGTATATAACGAACTGGCAATACGATGCCGGGAGCGAACCGAAAATGACACTACATCCTAGAGTTTCATTGAGAGGGAAATCTCGGTGCCTCAATTGCAGATCAAATTGATCAAATGAAGTACATGCGGGCTCACAGCCTGCCCCTCATCAAGTTTATAATGGAGTTACATTGAAACTCTATGAACCACGACCTGTTCCTAGTTCATGAACGATTCACGAAGTTGTCATCATGCTATATGCATCATGCATCTTAAAATAAGTCTTCTTAAGCTCGGAAGAAAGAGAACTCAGAATGAATGATTTAACCATTAAATCATAATCCTTCCATCTCTGGAAAGTCTCATGTTCTTCAGGAGATTCATCTGGAGATATAGCAAGCGGTAATGGACCTTCCAAAATATATCTCACCCTCTCGGAATTGAGGACAATCCTCAAATCCGTATCCCAATCCGTAAACTTTTCAGCGCATTTTAGCTTATTCTTATCAAACATACAAGCAAAAGGATTCGTTGGAGGTGCCACCATCACAAATCTATCAAATAAATAACGAATCAACGGTAAACAAATAAAAGATAAAACAGTTTCATATTATATCATAAAGCATTAACTAGATCATGGATTTTTAATCTAAAAATACCCATCCCACTATTTCATGCGAAACTGTAATCCTCAAACATAATACAAAACATGTGATAATCAAATCATAACATAATAGTGAAATGTAGACCCCATGAATATATTTTAGCTCACAGCTTTGGCATGTTCTCGCCTACGTATATTCATTAGATATACAACTCATTGTCGATCACTCAATAGTGACTCCTGGGTTTTCGGTTCTGGTCATTTCTCGTTGTGACAGCTTTGGCACGTCACAAGGAGGTGTATCAAGGTTAAACTTGTCAATGATGAATTCAAGATACTTGCAAAACCCTGACAATTTTGACACGTTCAGGATTCCGCTTTCGCTTGAATTCACATAATATCAAATATATCTGGTACAGATAAATTTCTATCGGCCTTATCCTCACAGCTTTGACACGTTCTCGGATATAGTCGCAGGAAATTTATCGATAAGCGGTATTGACAAGTCGGACCAATTAATATGCACCAAATACATATTGAATTAAAAACCTTATTTTCAAATAGGGATTTTTCCGTAAAAGATGCTATTACTTTATTTAATCAAATTAAATAAACACATGCATGCATAAAGTCAAGATTAAAGTAACATTGAATTTTAAAGGCATACTCATATATCCGGTGTCAAGAATCAGACTCGCTCTGATGCCATTTTTGTAGGGGTTTTATACGGAATTACAGGGTTAGCGTAGCGGAACGAGGAAAACAGATTTTTCCGATTTTGAAATTTTTTCTTGGAACAATTAAATAAACTTATTTATTTAATTAACCAATACTTAAAATCTGAAATTTTAACCCAAGAAACCAAATTTTTAATTACCGAATTGCCCTAAAGTTTTGTAATTTATTCATTTTGGTCCTTAAATAATCAAATACATATTTAATTGATTCCAAATCAATCCCAAAATGATTTATAAATGTCTAATACATGAAAATACAAATTGCAACACAAACCCCCAATTTTTCTACAAAAGCTTAGAGCACCCCTGATTTTTTTCTTAATCCCAAATTTAATATACATCATATATACATCAAATTACATCACATATATGAAAATCCCCAAAATTGGATTAGGTTAAGAACCCTAATTTCACAAATTATTCCAATTGCACAATTTACATTAAAAAGATAAAATTCAACACTTTAAGCAATCCAAAACCACACCAATCAAGTCTCACCATCATGAAACAACTCAAGAACAATTCTAGGTTAATTATGAATGACTAAGCATCTATAGAATGACAACTTTGATTACTAATTAATCTAATAAGCTTAATTACACTAAACAAGTTTATTAATTAATCATACATGCTAAACACCTTCAAACAAATTTCCAACTCAATAATTCATATAATTAAACATTAGAGAAAATTCTAAACTACACAAGTTGAAGTATAGAATCATAGAAACAATTTCTAAGTTGAAGAATGTTGGAAAAAACTTACAAAACTCCATGCTTTTAAGCTTTTTCTCCTTAGGTTCTTCATTTTTCTCTCAATTTTAACTTAGTAAATATTTTTGAAACTTGTCTAAGTATGAAAAATGAAATAAAATAATATTTATATATCAAATTTCCCTTTGGCCGAATTTGATGACAAAAAAATAAATAACAATTACTTAAATTTTGTTCAATTTCCATTGGTATATGTTTTAAAGTTAAATATTACCTTTAATAAAGTAAACAAACAAATGGACTAATGGTATCAAGCCATTTAAAAGTAAAATCATTACAAAAGATATTTATTTTATTAATTAATTTAATTATTTAACAATTAAATAATTAAATAATAAATATAAATATCTTAAATATATGTATTTTATTTACATTAAATATCTCAAATACATATATTAATGATATATGTCAAATATTACAATTTGATATTTTATTAATGCGTATTTAATAAAATCAAGTATTAAAGGAAATGACCGTTAGGTCCCGATTGCTGTATTTTTCGTTTAACCGTTAAACGAGTTATAAATAATTAGTATTATTTATCATAGTTACCATAGTTCTCTATGAGTTTATCTCATTAGTGGGACTCTCTAGGTTCAGACATATCCGTCACGAAATCAAATTTTGTGTCTATAATTCACCCACCCGTAAATTATGACGAACATAGATAAACTCTCTGAACCATACAAGTCGAGGTCGCTGCATACGAATAATCCTCTGTCACATGTATCCGGATTATTCCATAGATATAGATACAAACATCAAATCTCTATGGATATAATCACGTCGACGTTTCTATTAGCAATCCCTTAATAAAACTTAAAATTGATTTCTACAGTGTACCACGGGCCCATGGATTTAACAGATTACTAATTCCATATTAAATATCTATGCTCTGTACAAAGAGCTGATAGATCCTTTCTTGATACACACATGATATCCTGAGCATCAGTCCACACCCAACAAACAAGTGGAGGTATGATCTAAATAGATTGGTTACATGACTGCCATCTAAGTGTGGATGATAACTCATATATCCACATTGGTATCTCAAGTCAAATAATCATTATGCTCACTCAACCCGAGAAGATTCTTATTGACGTTGGTGTACAAGCCATTAAGAATCTTAGATGAGTCGTTCAGTGTTTATCCGCTATGAACACTAAAACGTCTATACGAGTCTCCAAGACTCATGGTTCATTAAGAAACCATCGAAATCCAAGATTCCAATATACGACATATGCCAGTCTCAACGGGTTTACTTTACTGACTAAATAGTGTAAATCTTGACCGGGAACTTTCTAAGAATGACAACGTCATGAGACAACTCAATGTCAGTTGCGACACTTTTGCAACAGTATCATAACTAATCATTCTAAGGTCTATTCCATCTTTACCATATTCAAGAAGATGTTATGTAAAGGAAACTATTCATTTTATTCGTAATAATATGTTACATTAGTATTTACAAAGAAATACATAATAAAATTGGCGCTCTGAGCACCAACCCTAACAGAGAGGACTTGACAATACCTTGTATAATGTGTGCCAAGGCATGACTTCTGCGAAAATTCTCAGGGAATCTCTCTAGAAGAAGTACAAAATCGAGGATGTTGGACAGAAGAAATTTTTCGTGGGTAGGTTCCTAGACTACAATATAGTAGATTCAAGGACAATGATGTCTCAGTTGTTTCAAGTAGCCACAATCATTGAAAAGTTACGTCCATCATGGAAGGACTTCAAGAGTTATCTGAAACAAAAAAAAAGAAACAGATGAGTCTTGAAGACCTTGGAATTCAATTGAGGATTGAAGAGGACAACAAGAAGTCCGAGAAGGCTAGCTACAAGACTATGAAGTTTAAGGCCAACATCGTCGAGAGTGGAAAGGGTAGCAAAAAGAGAAAGAACAATGAAGCTGATTCTTCCCAAGTAAACAAGAAGTTCAATGGGAAGTGCTACATCTGTGGAAAAAGCGGTCACATGTTAAAGGACTGCAGAAACAAGAAGTCTCAGGACAAAGGCAAGAAAAAGAAAAATGAGGCCCATGTCACTGATGATGAGCAGCTAATAGATGAGATCTTAGAGATGAACCTCTCAGCAGTTGTAACATAAGCCAAATTGGTTGGAAATTTGAAAGAATGATGGGTAGATACTGGGGCTACTCATCATATTTGTGCTGATAGCAAGATGTTTTCCTCGTATCAGAAGGTCGATGGTGGCGATCATTTGATAATGGAAAACTCATATACCTCTAGAGTGGTTGGATAAAGCACAGTGGTTCTGAAGATGACATCTAGGAAAAAGCTTATATTGAATAATGTTTTGCATGTTCCTGATATTTGGAAGGACTTGGTTTCGTGTTCAATCCTTAGCAAGAATGGTTTCAAGGTTGTATTTGTTTCTGATAAATTTGTACTGACCAAGAATGATGTCTATGTAGGAAAATGAAACCTCACTGAGAGCCTTTTCAATTTCAATGTAATAACTGTCAATCGACACATTGCTAATAATAAAGCTACATCTTCTGTTTATATTATTGAGTCACAAAATGTATGGCATGGGAGGTTATTGTTGGGGTTTTGGGCAAAGGGTGCGGCGGAAGCGCTGTTTGGGCGAAATCGTAATTTAAAAAAATTTTAAATTACCGAATGAATTATTCAATATTCAATATGAAGAATTCCTTCATATTTCACCTAAACACATTTATTCGATATCAAATAGTGACATGAATATATAAGAAACGTCGCGAAACTTTTACGAAAATATTTTTCCGTAAAATGGCATAAAACGTATTTTTGACTGAACCGACTACCCAATACACATGGGGGCTGCCCAGGTTAGCCCCAATTGTAGTAGGGCAGTTCATGGGCTGACCGAACAGTGAAAAATTCACTGTTTGGGTAGCCGTCACTTGGTTGGCTCAAAAGTCACACAGTAACGCCGTTTTTCGCCGTTTTCCTTTAATTCAACTCCGAAATAATTTCCAGCAATTGTTCCAACACCCAAAACACATCCAATACATTCATATGACATAATTTTCATCACCAATGAACAGTATTTCCATATCTGATCCAGAAGCTAAATATATCAATTTTTTCATACTTTAATCCAACTTTTTCAATATGAATCTAATTAATCATAACACCAATCAAAGTCACCACACATGAACAACCCATGAATAATTCTAGGCATTACAAGAGTGGTCATAACACTCTAGAATGGAAACATATCATCAAATGATTAAATTGGACCAATATTACAATAATATCAACCAAATCAACTTCACACATGCAATATGCCTCCAAATCCATCCTCCAAAATCAAAAGCCCCAATTTTAACAAGTAAAGAAAACCCTAGAACTATTCTAGCAAAACAACAACAAGAAACTAGATTTCCAAACTCAAGAAGATTAAAGATTACCTTTTTAATCTCTAATTTCCTAAGCTTTTCTTGTTTCTTCTCTTTAATTTGTCCTTGAATCATTAAGAAATTTTGGAGAGGTATTTTGGAGGTTGATTTTCGGCTTTAGGCTTCCATTGAGGCAAAAGAAAATTTTTTCCCCTTTTTAAAACATGAAAACTGACCTTGGAGGGTTATTTTAGTCATTTTTTCTTTTTAATTTCATTAAATTAAAAATAAGATAAGATAAGCTCCAAGTTGACAAATCATATTTGCACATTTAAGCTTAATAAAATCATGACATGTGTCACCAATAATAATTAAACATTTTTCATAACAATTATGAAAATGTTTATCAATTAATTATTCAAATATTTAACATTTAAATATTTAAATAATTAATTAATATAATTATTGTTATATATGTATTTTATTTACATTAAATAACAATACATATATTAATGGCATGTGTCAAAATCTGATTTAACAATTAATTAATGTGTATCTATTCAAATTATGTATCAAATATAAATACACAATAATTATTAAATGACCAAAATTCCATAATGCATGTGTCATCGTTTAACCATTTAAGTGATTCGAATTAACTCACTTAATTCGATGAAGTATTATGAATAATCTGTATTATTCATAACGTGTCGCCCAAATGCTCAACGAGTACACTTCATATTGTGGGACTCTCTAAGTTTAGGTTTATCCGTCACAAAATCAAATTTCGTGTCCATAATTCACCCACTCATGAATTATGACGACCATGGATAATCTCGCTAAACTATGCAAGTCGAGGTCATTACATACGTATAATCCCTCCGTCACAGGCTATCCATATTATACTTGGGATATAGATAACAACGTCAAATCCTTTCGGTATAATATTGTCGACTTTCAAATTTACGATCTCTAAATGACACTCGGAACTGATTTCCAAAGTTATACCACGACCATGGATTTACTAGATCACAAACACGTGTAGGATGCATATGCCTTGTACATATGACTGACAGATTCTATCTTGATATGCACAGAATATCATGAGCATTAGTCTACACTCAATGAACAGGCGGAGGTCTGATCATGAATAGATCGGTGACGTGACTGCCATCAAAGTGTGGAGGATAACTCATATATCCACAGTGATATCTCAAGTCGAAGGACCACTATGCTCGCTTAGCTCGAGAAAATTCCTATTGACGTTAGTGTACCATATATTAGGAATTCTTCAGTGAGTCGTTCAGTGTTTATCAAATAAACACATATGTCTATACGAGTCTCCTGAGACTCATGGTTCATTGGGATAAACCATCGGACCAAGTCACGATATACGACATGTACTGGTCTCAACGGATTTTGCTAACCGACCCGTGTGGGGGTGTGCATTAATCGATTTTAACTGATTAACCGAACCGTTCCGACCCATTTTTTTTATTACGGTTCGGTTAATTTGGTTAAATCGGTTATTGTAGTTAAAATTTTTAACTTTTTTGGTTATTCAGTTCGGTTATGGTTATGAGATTCGTATAACCGAACCAACCGATTAACCGAAATTAAACCATATATATATATTAGCGCGTGCGAATCCTTTATTTTTTAAAGTTAAGATAGTCTGCATGTAAACTCTCAATTGGTTGTAGTTATATTGATTTGATAATACTACCCAAAAATAAAATTGATAAAATTCAAATGACAAGCTGCATTAACGGCTTGGTTTTGACTTTTTTTAATTTCTCTCAAGAATTTAAAGGTAAAAATACATAAAATTTCAAATGTGTAGATTTTGCATCGTGGTGGATTCGTGACCCTTAAATTTCTAACATGGCAGGTTTGGAAGGAAATCTGAGACTGTGACAATCATCGAGGGTTTAAAAAATATTTCTCTCGCATGTAATTAAATATAGATATATTTAATCAAATGTTAGTTAGAATCGGTATTTTTAGAATCGGATATGTGATCGAATTAGTGATCCAAAAAATTTAATGCGTTAGTGGTTCGACTGGTTGAAACGTTCCGAAAAAATCGGTAGAACCGACCTACATCATATATAATTTTACTAATTAAAAATTATAAAAAAATATTAAATTTTAATTTATTGGATTGGTTAATAACCGAATTAACCATAACCAACCGAAATATAATGGTTAATTGGTTAATGGTTATGTGTCATAAATTGGTTAAATCGGTTACACTTTTATTTAACCGAAAATTTCGGTTACGGTTAAAAAATCAAGAATTAACCGACCGAACCGACCGATGCACACCTCTAGACCCGTGTTAGTAAATCTTGACTAGGAACTTTATTTAAGGATATACAACTTATAGTGACGCATCCCAATGTCAATTACAAACTACGTTGTAACTACTCACTACGTTGTAAATCCTAGGGTCTTTGTCTAATAACACGTATCTCTAAATCAGATTTAGTTTCAATCTAATCATAATTAGATATCTAATCACAATTAGATCAAATATGTGTATAAAAGACAGGAGGTGCTACCATAAATAAGTATTATTATGGAAAAAATGAATTGTTCGTATTGATGAATCGGACATAAATACGATCCGGATTGGCACTCTGAGCACCAACCCTAACAATTTCTCCCACTTGCTCTAGTGCCGATCCACAATATCATATACACATCTCAATGTGTATCACATACCCATGGCTCTCAAGAGCTCACCTAGCACTCAAGAGGTAGGCAACAACGAGTAAGCCCGCTTTAATAAATTGAGTCTGTCCAACAAACCCAATTGTTTTCATTAACCATCATCATTCATATTTTGTAGAACCCAAGTTCTACATCAATATGACTCAGATGTGATATCAATATTGTGCTATAGTTACTAATTTATCTATATATTTAAAGATCAAATCCGAATATTATGAAACAACCGCAATCACTACACTAATATCAAAACTTCTAATCTATAAGGTCACTTTGAAACTTCATAAGTCAATACTTCATAAGTTATAATTAATTCCACTAATTTAGTAGAAGCAACGGTGAACCTCCCACTGCATCTTTTCTGACTTTATATGACATAGACCATCTAATGTCATAATTAGGATAAAAACTAATCTAACATTATGGTGCTGACTAAATTCTCCATGAATTAGATACTCATTCCTTAATATCTCTAAGATAACAAAGAACATATTTCAAGACCCATCATATGGTCTGCAGTATATCAAAATAACTCGTAACAATTACGATTAAATTGAAATCTTTAATCGCACATAATATAGTATTCTTTACGCCATCATCCTATGATTCATAAGATTGACTAGACATTCCAATCAATCTCTCTTTCAAAAAAGGAATCATCCTTTACGAAATATGAATACTATTTATATAAAAGACAAGTTAACTGTCATACAGATAATCTTATTGTGTCCTTTAGTAGATCATATCTAATATGCGACTAATGGGAGTATCTCACAAGTCTCCTAGTTTTATATCATATATAAAACTTTATATCAAATATAACAGAGACTATTCCCATTACTTTCACGAAGAAAAGAAGACTTAAGTAAACGTTTTACTTTACAAACATCTCATTATTACTTTAATAATGATAATGTCGTTAGGATATATAACCTTAGAAATAAATTTGTACGCTCCCACTGACTCTACTATCATATATGCATTCTCTATGTTTTGATAAAATCAGACAATCTGACTGTATCAAAATTAGAGAACACAGATTTTTGGAAAACTTATCTGAGTCTAAAATAGGCTCTATAAGCTAGTATATCAAACAATGATCTTAGTAGAATACAAACTCTAGGGCCATTCTAGAATGAACTCTTCAAACAAAGAAACCACAACGAATCTCTCATTCGAAGAAATCATTCAGGAACACCACTTTACATTCTTTAGCCAAAATACATAGTTTAATATCAACATTAACCAATAGATCTTTAATTGTTCAATTAGTGCGACTAGAGACAAGTTTTCTCAGAATCTACAATATATCACTGAGTATAACTTTTCTCACTGTCATACTATAAAGGTCAGACCTTTATCAAGCTCACTTAGCTTTTGCTGCATAAATAATTTGCACATTTTATGAACTATTCATAACAAAAGCTTAATCAAGTCAAAAACTTGATCGCAGTAAGCTATGAATAATTTTAGATCTATGGTTCAATGGTAATTTCCGAAATCGATATCAAATATCGCTCCCACTATAAGTTATAGGATAATTTTCTTCGATAAAAAAATAGCAGAACCAATAAGTATCAAATGCTTCGCAAATGATTCTGACATCCTATTGAAATTATATGGAAGTTGACTAAGGGTCATTTCATCTAATTAATTATGTAGTTCCATCACAGTTTATCACTCTCACATTTGACTTCAATAAGTCAAGTCTTTTCTACAATCTTGAACATCTGATGTTACACACAAGTAATAAAATAATTTTATTATACGGGATCGTAGAAAAGATATTCTATGAAATATAATACAATATTCTATGAAATATAATACAATATTCTATTAAATAGAATAAATGATAAAACCTTACTTGTACCTCCGAGGCGCAAGTACTTTCAATTACATAACAATTATACAAAAGAAAGTTTCAAATCTCAAACTTTTCAAGATTCAAATTTTCTACTATACATTGTAGGAACAAATAAAAGGTTAATTAAAAAGATGATTCAGTGTAACTGTAGCATAACCCCAAGAGTATTGAAAACTAATTTGGTATAACTCACTATTAATGAATCAAATCATATAAAATTCAATTACTCCCACTGACTAATTCCATCAAGATGGAATCGTGGAAGCTTAATATTGAGTAATGATGAGTGGTAAATATATCACTATTTCCCACACCGTTAATGATGAGGCCCAGGATGTAGCCGCCCAGGATGTAGCCCATGATGGACGGACTGCCACAGTACAAGTTCCAGAAGGTCCAATCACGAGGTCTCGAGCTAAAAAGATCCAGGAAGCTATGCATGGATTCATACAAAAAATGGTATCTTACTATTCCCGTACTTCTACTTCATTGAGTATGGGCTTGATGCTAGACGAACCCAAGATGGTGAATCTTATTCAGGTCGCTGAGCAACGAGTTACTTAGGCCTATTCTATTATAGTTATTTGGCATTTGTTATTCATTTATTTAGGGCTTGACATTTATTTTATTTCGGCCCGTTATTTACGTTTAAGTGTTTTCTTCAGATTATTATTTTATATTTTGGAATTAGGTTAAGCGTGCAAGGGTTTGCACGTGGGGATAACTTAGCTTAGTTTTAGGATACGCGCCTGTTGGCGTGTGGGTAGTTTCGTTTTATCCATGTGGGTTAGGGTTTTGGTTCCAACCTCCTTATAAAAGGCTAACTCTTTGGTTATGTTTAAACAACTCTCTTTTCAATAAAATATTTTATCAATTCGTGAGAATTGAGATCCTAAATTTGTTCTCACAGGTTTTGGCTTATCAAAGGACTGCTAACTCTTTGTGGCGCCCCAATTTGCACTCTAGGTTTCTGTTGCTTGTTCTTCAGAGGTTTAGAGTTTTTATCCGAACTGTCTTGGTTTTTCTGGGAACGATTTCAATCTTGTGTGGGTTTTTCTGGCTTTGCTTCAGGCAGGTTTTTATCAGTTGGTATCAGGAGCAAAGGTTCCAGGTCAATTCACATATATGTTCTAATTTTTTTTTATTTCGTTCATTATATTATCGCGTGTGTTTCTTTCCTGCGTTTGTTTTCCTACGTGTTGTTTCCCTGTGTTTGTTTTCCTGCGTTTTATTTTGTTATCTTATATCACCCTTGTTTCTTCTGTTACATGTGTCTGTTTTGCGTCTCTTTTGAGTCTTTAGGTCCTTGCATTGTGGGTATTTCTTTTTGTAATTGTGACTTTCCCTTAATCTGCGTTTGTGCAATTTGCATAACCTAGGGTTCTAAGACCCCAAACTCCTTACGGCAGTAGGTAAAACTTGGTGAGATTTTGGAAGCTATCGAAATCAAGTCAAATCCACAACACCAAACATTTTAGGAGGTCCGCGGGACGCGATTAAAAAAAACGTATCAATTGCAATCGCTAGTGTCTTTGCCTCTCCTTCTTCCATTGCATTTCACTAGCCTTTTCTTTATCAATTCTAGTAAAACGTATCCATATATTGTTTCCCTTCCATTTGGGTCTACCTCTCTGTTGTACTTGTGATTGAGCTGAACAGTGCTATTTGGGACAACATTAAGGGTTTTTTCTTTCATGCGAGTTCAAATCCTTTGAGAACTCATCCGAGGGCAAGAGTGGTAAAAGGCAAGAGTGGGTGAGCTTAGTTTCAGGTAAAATCCATTTGAGTGACAAACACGAGGGAATTATAATTGTGAGGATTTTGTTTTTTTTTAGTTGTTCTTTATTTTATTTTATTTTGTTTTATTACTAACATTTGTTGCAGCTTAAAAAAAAAAGCAAAAAAAAAAGAAACATGTCCAGAGAAGGTGCAGCCCCAAGTCAAAGTGCCAATTCCCCACTGGAGCCCCAATTGCGGGATGTGGTGAATATAGTGACAGCACTTCAGCATGAGTTTGTGCGAGTATTAGAATTGATGGGGGATGTTCGAGATGAGGTGCAAGCGATGAGACACAATACTCCACAGAGGAATAGGCCAACACGACCGAATAAAGCTAATGAGGTAGGGCACGTACCACCCAGGACTGGTGGGCGGCGTACTGTACCCATGGACGAGATTGAGGCCGAGAATGAGTTTGATTATGATGAGGAGTTTGATAGAGTATCAGAGGTAGAGATGGGTGAATTTCGGCCTAGAAGAGGTAAGAATGAAAGGCCGTTGATGAGGAATCATGAGAATTAGGAAGATGGTGATTTGGGTAAAATCAAGATGAAAATACCTCCTTTCCAAGGCCAGAGTGACCCCAAAGCTTATCTAGAGTGGGAACGTAAGCTAGAGCTTCTTTTTTACAGTCATAATTATTCTAAGCTTAAGAAGGTTAAGTTGGCAGTTATTGAATTTACCGATTATGCACTTGTCTGGTGGGATCAAATGATGATCAACATTCGGAGGCATAGGGAGCGTCCGATCACTACATGGGTCGAATTGAGAACATTTATGAGGAAGCGGTTTTTACCGAACCATTACTATCGAGATCTGTATCATAAACTTCAGAATTTTACACAGGGGTTTCAGAGTGTCGAAGACTACCACAAGGAGATGGAAATTGCAATGATTCGCACCAAATGTCAAGGAGGACCGATAGGCGACTATGGACCGATTTCTAAGTGGTTTGAATAGGGAGATTGCGAATGTAGTGGAACTACAACATTACATGGAATTAGAGTACATGGTACATATGGCAATGAAAGTGGAAAGCTAATTCAAGCGAAAAACTGAATTCAGGGAAAATTCAGGTCCGACCAATACATGGAAGCCGAAATGGGGAGATAATGACAGGGATGGCTGTTGGGAAGCGGCCGCGAGGGCGCAGCGGAAAATCAAAATTATTATGCCGCTTTCCCTTTGCCCAAGACCCATTTGTTTTTATTATTCTACAAGCCTAGAAATGTTACTATATATTCTAAGCATAAAACTTATAAAACATGCAAAGAACATAAACCTAAACATGCTAACTATCATAAGAACTCTAAATAAAATAAAGAAAAAAAAACGACTTACTTGAACCGTAGACTCCTCCAGTCCTCCCTCCAATCTACAAACGTTTCTCGAACTCAGCAAGCTCTTCCACATTCCAAAGAGCCACCCAAATGTGTGGCCTCCAAAGATGCACACACCATATCCAAAACTCAACGGCAAGACTACGCCTTGAGTGCACAGGTATTTTACCCTTGGTGCTATCCTAGGCAAATACCTCAAAACTTTTAACTCGAGGTTCCTCTAGTCAATTAGACTTAAGTATCCTCAAAATCAGTGGCTTACTCTTAAACTTTAGAGTTGCTCACTTATATAATCCCAAGATATGAAAGGTTTGGTGCAAAAATTTGTGAAGAATTCTTTGGGTTTATATAGTACTCCAAAGACAACAAATTAATTAAGAATCCGATGTGGGATAAAAACTAATTTAATCTTAGGCATTGGATCTTAATTTAGTTGTTTAATGAGATTATAAAACCCTAATAAGAGTTTGGGCCGAAGTGGAATTCAAAACAAATAACAAAAAAAAAATTACTATCCACGTTACTATTCACGTGAATAGTAATTTATATTTTTTTTATTCCAATTCCCAAAGTGCCCCTATCGTCATTCACCAATCTCTAAGCCACTATGGAATCTCATAAATGATATGTTCAATAATTAAACACATTGAACCATTTATGAACAATTCCTACAGCAATCATATATGCTGTTATATTTGTACTGTGCACTGTTAACCATTGATTTCGACTTTGTTGTGTGTGACCTTTTGGATTCCCCTCAAGTTGGACATGAAATGAATCGTGATAATTTAATCGAACATAAATTATCCTCTGATCAGATGGTCGTTCGATTTCAATGACCAAGGTTGACATCTAGCAACATGCCAAGGCCCCCAAATGAGAAGGAAAGATATATATACCCATTATGTATGCGATTTACATATGATACGGTACCTCGCCTCACTGTATCCCCACCTATTGACCTAGGGTACGGAAAATGTGTACCGATATGGTCAAAGGTATGATGTTGATAGTGTCATGAATCGTGCTAACCAAAGAATCTCACATGATTCTTCCGTTGTGGCCACAGTCTCAAGCACTGATCACACATATCAACCCACGAACTGGAATACTACTCTTATAAGAAAATATTATCCGAGAGAGTGGCGATTCTCTGTTGTTTCTTTACAAATTTCATGTGTTTCAACAAATGACCCAATCATACCATTATGACCAGATCCTTTGAACCGGGGAAGGAGAATGTCAAAGTTATTTGATCCACACATAAGATTGTAAAGACCTCAAGTCTAAGGACTAGTCATATAATCGATACATGAAAGTTCTCATAGACACTTAGGATAAACACTTCATATGAAAACTTTCGGCGGTCAGTTCGATATACACGAGCAACTCATACATCCATGTGATACACCAAGGGGACAGATCTCCGCTAGTAGCCTATGAGATCGGCTACCCCACTTAAGGGCAGATCATATCATCATGCTAGTCTCTCCGCTTTGTGAACGCCCAGATTATTCACAAAACTATGACTAGAAACATTTAAGAGTAATGATTCTCATAAGGCGTGGAAGCCATCGTCTTATTACTCCAAAAGCTTTATTACAGTGTTGATGATTTATATAAGTTATGTAAGACACGTATAATAAAGATTTCCATTTTATTAATTAATGAAATATTACAAATACATGTACATATAGCCCATCCACAAGTGGGTACAGAGCATATCCCTAACAATCTCCCACTTGCACTATAGCCAACTAGTATGAATCTGGAAACCATACTCTCGGGTGTGCCTATCATGCTTTTTTTGAGTCAGCCATTTAGTCAGAGAATCTGCAAGATTATCTTCTGTGGGTATTTTCTCTATAATAACTTCTTTTCTCTCAACAATCTCCCTGAGGAGATGAAATCGCCTGAGTACATGCTTGGATTTCTAGTGGGACCTTGGTTCATTTGATTGAGAAATGGCGCCCGTGTTGTCACAATACATTGTGACGCCATTTTTTATCGCGGGAAGCACTTCTAGTTCCTTGATGAACTTCTTTATCCAGACTGTTTCTTTAGCAGCCTCAAATGCTGTAATATACTCGGCTTCAGTGGTGGAGTCCGCTGTAGTTGACTGCTTTGAGCTTTTCCAACTGACAGCACCGTCATTCAAAGTAAACAGATATCTTGTTTGCGATCTGCTGTCATCCCTATCAGTCTGAAAGCTCGCATCACAGTAACCAATGACTATCATCTCAGAACAATCTCCGTATGTCAAAAACACATCCTTAGTTCTTCTCAGATACTTGAGGATTGTTTTGCCAGCTGCCAGTGTTGCTTACCAGGATTTTCCTGATACCTGCTCGTTATGCTAAGAGCATAAGAGACATCAGGTCTTGTATATAGCATGGCGTACATGATCGATCCTATTGCTGAAGCATAAGAGATCATACTCATACGCTCTCTATCTGAAGGAGTATGTGGACATTGCTCCTTAGATAATTTGATTCCATAACAAGTAGGTAAATTACCTCTTTTGGAATCTTCCATTTTAAATCTTTTCAAAACTTTATCTATATACATAGATTGAGAAAGTAAAAACCTCTTAGATCTATCACGATAGATCTTAATGCCGAGGATGTAGGCTGTTTCTCCCAAATCTTTCATGGAGAAATTCTGAGATAACCATTGCTTGATGGCTTGTATCATGGGAATATCATTCCCGATGATTAATGTCATCGACATATAATACAAGAAATACAACAGCACTCCCACTACTTTTCCTGTAAACACAAGGCTCATCTATATTTTTGATGAAGTCAAATTCTTTGATTGTCTCATCAAATCGTATATTCCAACTTCTGGAGGTTTTCTTGAGTCTATAAATGGATTGTTTAAGCTTGTATACTTTATTATGATCATCCTTAGATGCAAACCCCCCAGGTTGTGTCATATAGACTTCCTCTACGAGGTTCCCATTAAGGAAAGCTATTTTGACATCCATCTGCCAAATCTCATAATCAAAGTGTGTAGCTAGTGCCAGTAAAATTCGAATGGACTTTATCATTGCAACATGCGAGAAGGTTTCTTCATAGTCAATTCCTTGGATTTTTCTCTAACCTTTCGCCACTAACCTAGCCTTATAGGTTTGGATGTTGCCTTCTGCATCAGTTTTACGCTTGTAAATCCACTTGCAGCCTATGGGTTTTATCCCTTCAGGTGCATCTACCAAGACCCGGACTTGATTCTGATACATAGAGTCTATTTCAGATTTCATGGCCTCAAGCCACTTGACTGAATCAATGTCACGCATTGCTTCGTCATAATTGGTGGGATCTTCATTATCAATGACCTGATCATGTTCCTCATCAATAATGGATACCATATCTTTCAAGCTCTTGTCTTTCCCTACCAGACCTTCTGAGTTCATAACCTTGTGGTTGTTCCGTCGCTACCTTTTTGAGGGGCCTGTGGTTTAGTTCTATGTTAGTTTGTTCTTCTCGTACCTCATCGAGGTCAAGTCTACTCCCACTATATTTCTTGAGAAGGAATTCATTCTCTAGAAATTTAGCATTTCGTGAGACAAATGTTCTTTGTTCATTTGGGACGTAGAACACGTATGCTCTTGAGTTCAAGACATATCCCACAAACTTACATTTAACTGCCCTATCATCCAATTTGTTAGTTTGTGTGAGCTTGATATATGCGTCACATCCCCAAATTCTTAGATAACTAAGACTAGGACGTTTCCTAGACCATAACTCATATGGTGTTTGACTAACAGTCTTGGAAGGAACTTGGTTTAGTAGTATTGTTGCAGTTTCTAAAGCAAGGACCCACCCAAAATGAAAGAGGTAGATCCGTGTCTGGCATCATTGATTGGACCATATCTAATAATATCTGATTTCTCCTTTCGGAGACCCCATTATGCTGTGGAGTTCCCGGAGGAGTCCATTGGGAAACAATGCAATTTTCTCTCAAATAATCTTGAAATTCGTTGCTTAAGTATTCACCACCTCAGTCAGACCTTAGTGACTTAATACTTTTATTAAGCTGGTTTTCTACTTCAGCTTTGAAGTCTTTGAATTTCTCAAAGGCTTCAGATTTGTACCGCATAAGGTACACATACCCATATCACGAGTGATCATCGATAAAGGTAATAAAGTAGGAGAATCCACCTCTAGCGGTGACTGACATTGGTCCACATACATCAGAGTGTATGAGTTCTAATGTCTTCGCTGCACGCTGTCCTTTACATTTGAAGGGTAATTTGGTCATTTTACCAAGTAAACAAGACTCACAAGTTCCATAAGGTTCATATTTGAAGGGTCTGAAATACCCATCCTTATGTAGCTTAGTTAATCTTGTTTCATTGATATGTCCTAAGCGACTGTGCCATAGAAGTGATTCATTGAGATTATTCGAGTTAACGTTGTATATATTAGAGGTTGAACATTCTTTGTTAGTTTGTAAGACATAGATACCATTATTCAAAATATCATCTTCATATTTTATTTCATTGAAATAAATAGAACATTCATTACAACTTATTAGGCATGAAAAGCCTTTATTACATAAATAACAAATTGAAATGATGTTCTTTACTAGAGAGAAGGTACATAAACACAATCTTCTAAGTCTAAAACTAAACCATTCGGAAAAACTAATGAATAAGTCCCCATGCACAATGTAGCCAGTTTTGCTCCATTACCCATGTGTAAGTCAACCTCCCCATGATAGAGTCTCCTACTGTTTCTCAGGCCCTGCACATTGTTACACAAGTGAGTCCCACAACCGGTGTCAAGCACCCAAGTAGAAGGTTCAGAGTTTTGAGAATATAGTTCAATCATATACAATATACCTGAAGCATTGGGCTTCTTAGCCTCTTGGGCTTCCCTAGCTTCCTTGGCTTTCAAGGATCTGCAGTCTTTCTTCCAATGATCATTCTTTCCACAAAAGAAACATTTCCCCTTTCCTTTTTTCTTCTCCACCTTACCATTGGGCTTTAGGTGATATGGAGCCTTGGCCTTGCCCTTATTTTTATTTGGGCCTCGTGGCTTCAGGTTCGTACTCGTAAGCATGACAGAGGTTTTAAGCTCCGGTTTCAAGTCCTTCTCTGCTTGCTTTAATAGATTGTGCAATTCTGCTAAAGTAACTTCTTTATCAAACAGATGAAACTGCATAATAAAATTAGAGAATTCTTTTGGTAAGGACTGAAGAATTAGATCGTGACCTATCTCATGATCCATGATGAACCCGAGGTTGGTAAATTTTTCAATGTGGCCAATCATCTTAAGCACATGTCCACTAACAGATCCTTCCTTATACCTTGTTTGGAATAAGGCACGTGACACTTGGAATCTCACGGTACGAATAGAAGTTGCATACAACTCCTTCAAGTGAAAGATGATAGTTTGAGCATCCATATCTTCGTGAGCTTTCTGAAGTTCGTCCGACATAGAGCAAAACATTATGCAAATTGCTTGCTCATCATCGTCGACGTGTTTCTTCCAAGCATCAAATGTATCTTGGTCAGCATCTTCTGCGGGTTCAGGAGGAAATGGTCATTCAAGAACATAGAAAATCTTTTCTCGTCGTGAGACAATTTTAAGGTTTCTAAACCAGTCATTGTAGTTGTCCCATTTGAGCTTATGCTCATCAAGGATGGAACGAAGTCATACTCTGTTTTCCATTTGAATGTTTGTGAAATATTTTAACCAATCTGTTAAGAGAAAATGTTAAAATTAGGAATATGTTTTCATTAATGTTTCATAATAACATGGGCTTTTATTTTATGAAGTTACTCCCACTCAATTGTTTTAAAATTTTAAGCAAATCACATCAACCCTAATATGATGGATTTCTTATAGGCAAGGATCCCATTATCATCATTTAATAACTTCGACTAGGGCCGGTCGTTATAAAATATGATAATTAGGTAGGTTTCCAACCAATTTATTATATAAATCACAATTCATTGATCATTGGGTTGGGAAATCAAACATGCCATAGCTTATGCTAATCCTTGTGGACACCCAATCTTTGCCACTAAGTTATAAGACCATGCCTAAGGGTCGCTGCGTCTTATGACTCAGAAATGTCAAACTATTGTCAATAGTACGATTTAGAGACAAATTTGTATTGGTCAGTCTAGTAAGCCTAGTTCTGCCAATACGGTTTAAGCCATTTGGGTCTATACTTTACAGTGGGAGGAAATTTTATTAGACGTAAATTATTATTGAGGTTTTTAGCAAGTTTAAGTGAATAACTGTCAAATGGATTCCTCCATTGAAAATTCCCAATGGAGGGGTGGATCAAACTCTCTTAAATACCATTACTTACCTCTTAGGCTCTTATTGCCATGGTGACAGGAACAAATAATAGATCCTTAAATTAGTCAAACACTTTAAATATGCTTTAAGATAAGCTTTGAGTAAATGATTATCTAGATGTCTTCACAGCTTTTCCTTTTGGCTATAAAAAGGTAGTGAGTGAAGGAAGACACAAATCATTATCTACTCTAGTAATACCTTGGTTAAATTAACTTTAGTTTGGAAAGTTTTATTAACCCCTTGGTCCCAACCCACTTTATCTTTTATAATGTCTTTTATTATACAAGTGATTTATATTTATTAGCCTTAAAAGTAATAAATCTCTAAGTTCATCACGAAATAATTACTTAGCTAAGGATAAGTAATACACTCTCTATTTCTTAGAAAGTCTCTAGATGCTTGCACCCTAAAATAATCATGCCAATTCTAATCATACATAGAATCATCAAGCATATGACTTTTAATATGTTTGGAAATATTTAGGCTTAAATAACTTTGATTAATTTTAATTATGATATTGCATTTTATTTTATTCAAATACATTTACTTTTCACGTTTTTCTACAGACGCGTGAACTTTAAATGCAATTTCATAATTCCAATCTTAACCAAATCATGTAAAACCTATGCCTAAAATTAATTTCAGGGTGTTAGCTTTCCAACGAGCTTTTAAACACCCAATTTCGAGTTCAAATGAGAGAGAACTAATCAAAACAAAAACGGCGCTCTGATACCACTGTTGGGAAGCGGCCGCGAGTGCGCACCGGGAAATCAAATTATTATGCCGCTTTCCTTTGCCCAAGACCCATTTGTTTTGATTATTCTACAATCCTAGGCATGTTACTATATATTCTAAGCATAAAACTCATAAAACATACAAAGAACAAAACCTAAACATGCTAATTATCATAAGAACTCTAAAAAAAAAAGACTTACTTGAACCGTAGACTCCTCCAGTCCTCCCTCCAATCTACAAGCTTTTCTCGAACTCAGCAAGCTCTTCCACGTTCCAAAGAGCCACCAAGTGTGTGGCCTCCAAAGATGCACACACCAAAGTCAAAACTCAACGGCAAGACTACGCCTTGAGTGCACGGGTATTTTTTCCCTGGTGCTAGCCTAGGCAAATACCTCAAAACTTTTAACTCGAGGTTCATCTAGTCAATTAGACTTAAGGATCATCAAAATCAGTGGCTTACTCTTAAACTTTAGAGTTGCTCACTTATACAAACCCAAGATATGAAAGGTTTGGTGCAAAAATTTGTGAAGAATTCTTTATGTTTATATAGTGCTCCAAAGACAACAAAATTAATTAAGAATCCGATGTGGGATAAAAGCTAATTTAATCTTAGCCATTGGATCTTAATTTAATGGTTTAATGAGATTATAAAACCTTAATAAGAGTTTGGGCCGAATTGAAATCAAAACAAATAACAAAAAAAAATTTACTATTCACATTACTATTCATGTGAAATAAATTTTTTTATTTTTTATTTTTTTATTCCAATTCCCAAAGTGCCTCTATCGTCATTCACCAATCCCTAAGCCATTATGGAATCTCATAAATTATCTTTTCAATAATTAAATGCATTGAACCATTTATGAACAATTCCTACATCAATCATATATGCTGTTATATTTGTATTGTGCACTGTTAACCATTGATTTCGACTTTGTTGTGTGTGACCTTTTGGGTTCCCCTAAAGTTGGACATGAAATGAATCGTGATAATTTAATCGAACATAAATTATCCTCCGATCAGATGGTCGTTCGATTTCAATGACCAAGCTTGACATCTAGCAACATGCCAAGGCTCCCAAATGAGAATGAAAGATATATATACCCATTCTGTATGCGATTTACATATGATACGGTCCCTCACCTCACTGTATCCCCACCTATTGACCTAGGGTACGGAAAGTGTCTACCTATGGTCAAATGTATGATGTTGATAGTCTCATGAATCGTGCTAACCCAAGAATCTCACATGATTCTTCCGTTGTGGCCATAGTCTGAAGCACTGATCACACATATCAACCCGCGAACTGGAATACTACTCTTATAAGAAAATATTATCCGAGAGAGTGGTGATTCTCTGTTGTATCTTTACAAACTTAATGTGTTTCAACAAATGACCCAATCATACCCTTATGACCGGATCTTTTGAACCGGGGAAGGAGAATGTCAAAGTTATTTGATCCACACATAAGATTGTAAAGACCTTAAGTCTAAGGACTAGTCATATAATCGATACATGAAAGTTCTCACAGACACATGGGATAAACACTCCATATGAAAACTTTCGGCAGTAAGTTCGATGGACACGAGCAACTCATGCATCCATGTGATACACCAAGCGGACAGATCTTCGCTAGTAGCCTATGAGATCGGCTAGACCTTAGTGACATAGGCGTGTAAGACAATTATGACCCATAGCATCACTATTTGTAAAAGACATTGTCGTTTTTGTACAAATTAACTATGTGACAATGGAAATTGTTATTTTATCATTTTGTAATTAGATTACTTGAATATATAAATGATAAAAGTCCTTATGATTAGTTTCTGATTATAAGATATGAGACAATATAATTCCACGAAGGTTTAATCATTAAATATCCATAGTCGTAGTATTATCGAGACTGGACATCGATAATGTGGAATAGACTAGTATTGTACTTGTGCGCGTTGTGGGAGCATAACAATATAGTTCTCATATATTTAAGTATTGGATACTTATGCAAGTGTGATATGAGGTTGTGTTTACCGATGGTATGGGAACAGCTTTGCTCTGGATAGACACCTCGGAATCCCATTGGTAGTGTGACTATGTGTATATGGGAATCCGAATCAGGGTAGGTGTATTTGGTCTTAACCTGAGACTTGCATCGCTAATACTTGCGGCAATCAATACGCTTTGGTTTTGGTCGTCCGGGACTTTAACAGGTTCTATGTACGCCTCTTCTGGGTTTATTGAGAATCGTAGTGTATTGGATGTGATGTCAAGACGGAAGTATCACTTCAGTCATATGGAGATGATGATAACGCAATGATACAAAACTGGTACTCTAACACTATTCCAGCCCCAGGCCTTGCATGTGACATCCGATACTGGATCGCAATACGCAATACTACGTATACTATGCCTGAAAAAGATTATATATTCCTTAAAGAATATTTCTGGATAATTGGGTAGGCACGACGCTTTGCTAGAAGCCAATCATGTCTTGTAAATCGGTAAGAACGTGGTACCGGATACGCACTTATTCAGATAGTCCGACGACCGGATTTACTGCCAACATATCCAGAGATCTCATGGGTCGCTTCTCGAAGATTCACCGATGACGTTTGACTCGAACATGATTAATCTGGGATTAATTAGAAGAGAGAGAAAATTAATCTATGATTAATTACGGTGAGAATTTATCTGGGATAAAATTCAATTAAAAGAGAGAGAATGATTAATTTGGAATTAATTGATTAAAATAATATATTCGATAAATTAAATGAAATTAGATTTCATAACATAATTAAAATTGGATTTTAATTCGAGCGAACGAATTAATTTAGAATTAATTCGCGAGCGACTTTAATAGTAATTTTGCTAGGCATAATTATTTAATTAAATTTGATTTAATTATGTCGCAACGGAAAATTCGTTAATTCGGAATTAACGAACCTAAGCCCGGAATGTGTTTGCGGGCCCACTCGGATTTTGAATTAAAGTGGGGCCCACCACAAGTCACATCACTTGTCACTTTACTTACCTTTATGGTGATGGAATTTGGTATTAGTTGATGGTAACTTGTAATACACATTTCATTATTTTATTTTGATAGGTGAATGACCTTTTACCAACTTTAGAGATTTGGTATATGGTTTTAATTTTTGGAAAATCAAATCACTTCTCATATTTTTCTCCTTGGCGGAAAATACTTCCCTCTTTTTCTTCTCCATTGGCGTGAAGCTTGGCTTCATACTTCTTGATTTTGCTTCAAAAATCTAAAGTGCTAGCACACAAAAGGGTCATTCAAAGGTGATAGGGAAACATCCCTTTAGTTTGGAATCACATTCACCAAGCTTGGAGCTCAACACACAATCATCAAAGAGGAGCTTGGAACACTTCAAAGGAGCAAAAGTTTTGAACTTTCCACCTACATCCAACCGAGCATTGTAAGTATTTTCCGCTACTTCTTTGCGTATTCACACATGTTTTAGGCTTAAATGATCTTGGGATTGATCTTAGAAACCCAACAATGGTATCAGAGCCTATTTAAGCATGAAATGAACTTAGGGTTTATATACTTTATTTTGGGGATTTTGTGATTTGAGCATGATATCTTCAAATTGATGGTTTGATTAAGCTTGGATGATGTTAAATTAGATTTAAGCATCTTAAAATTTTGAGAAAATCAATTGGATTATTTTTTTCCAAAAATGAATGGCTTGGCTGAACCTATAAGAGCCCTAATGAAATGGTGATTTTTGGATTTAGACCATTGGATGTGTTTAAAATGCATGATATATATTGATTTGTGATTTAATTTGATTGAAATCAAAATTGATGAAAAATGCATGATTGGCGTGAATGAAAGAGCATGTAATGACTTGATTGTGTTTCAATTGTGTTGGACATGAATTGAATATAATAAAGCATGATTAATTAATTAAATTGGTGTTTTGGAAATGTTAATTTAAATAATTAATTATGGCCATACACTTTAATTAAATAAATTATGATATTTGGAATATTAGAATTTAATTAATTAGGCTTAAATTTGGAATTGGGCTAAAATTGTTATATTTGGGCATAATGGGCTTGGTTGGGCCAAGTTGGTTTAGGACAATTGGATTGGATCCAAATTGGGCTTAAACCATTCCGTTAAGTCCAAATATAATAAATGGGCCTTTTTAAATTTAATGGGGCCTAATGGGCCGAAATTAATTTTATTGGCAAATATGGTGATTCCTTTATTGGGCCTTGGCATTTGGGTTTGACCAATATTGGCCAAAGCCCATGCCTTAAGAAATTAATTGAAAGCCCATTGGACTTTAATTAATTGACATTGGATGTTAATTGGGCTTTGAGACACATTAAGATTAGATTTAGAATCTAAGTCGTAAAGACACATTAAAAGTGTAATTATTTAATTTGGAATTAAATATAGAATTAGTATTGAATACAAATTAAATTGGATTTAAAATTGTAGTTCGATATAATTCAAGAATTCACACTTTGAGTACTTATTCTTAAACGAGTTGGACTCGCGTAAATCAAATCGTTGTTTGAACATTGGATGATCACTTAATTCAAAGATTAATTAATTGGATTAGATTGATTGAATAACATGCTTTGTGTGAATACATGGATGTATTGTATGAATAATGTATATCGGATGGATATTAGATGGGTGAGGGCAATTTTGGAAATTATTGTAATAAATTTAGAATTTATTAAATTGGACCTGCGTGTCCAGCCTTTATCTCTTGACTCTTTGTAATTCTCTTCTCACCAATTCCCCTCAATATAATGAGGTTTCTTTATTGTATTATGTAATTGGGTAGAAGTTAGAATAGTGCTAGCCGGGGAGAGGAAAAAGAGTGATTTGTTCTAGGAACAATTTGTGAGATATCCATCTGCATATCATTATTAATTTATTTATCGCGCCTTATTATGCTTTTAGAATGCATGTTAAGGGTGTATGATGAGACCTAATCAAAGATAATAAATTGGTTGCCAATTTACGCGAAAAACCTCAACAAATATTAAACGTTTTCCTTTCATTGAGTGATTCATTCTCAAGATCCAAGATTGGCATTGGTTTGTTGGCCAAAGTCAAGACCTTTGTCCACCGCGAATGTATTTGAATCATGAAGGCTTTGTTCCATATCGCATGTCTTGGGCAAGTTGTGATTTCTTGGCCAAAGTTAAGATCACTTCTTGTTCATCGACATTGATTACGAAGCTTTCCAAAGTCAATGGGTCCCGCTTAACTGGAATCATTAAGCTTGTTGAGCCAAAGCCAAGGCTTAGTTGATTCAGAGGAAAAGGTTAGGAAAATATATTGGATATATTGGCATATATATTGTATATATGTTTCGGACTTGGAGGTCCACCTACCGGATCTAGGAATTGGATGAGATCCAATTGATCTTAGAGATCTACCTAGTTAAATATCATACAGCTTGTTGGCCAAAGTCAAGGTTGTGTGTTATTTAACTAGATCCTAGCCCATTAGGAAACTAGTTTTCCCGAGTACTCAACAGAGGGTTAGAGGCTCGCCGAAAAATAGTGGGAGGCCAGTATTGAATTTGCAATTTTGTTCAAATACTTGCCAAATACGCGCTTTCAAATTATTTCGTCATTTTAAATATTTATTATTTTGACTAATATTTTATTATTTTCTTGTAACAGTTGGACTGTACCCAAATATCGTTAATTGAATAGTTAGACTATTGCAATTAAGATGGCTGGAAAGATCGGAGTTAGAGACATTATCATTGGCAAGAATGTCTTTAATGGTGCGAACTTTCCTGACTGGGATATGAACCTCAAGATTGTCCTGAGGGCTGAGAGAATGCTATATACGATAGAGAGACCTCTCGGGCCTAAGCCCGGAAATGAGCAACCGCTTGAGCTTGAGCTTTGGAAGACTCACAACGATGACAACTCAACTGCTCGATCCGTCATGCTTGCTGCAATGACCCCGCAGTTCGTCGTCAAAATAAGGGATTGGATCCCTATGAGATGATTATGAAATTAAGGGACCTTCACCGATCTAACCTTAGATCGCAGAAATATGAGTTGCAGAAGAAGCTCTTTTGCTCTCACATGTCAGAGGGTACATCTATTGAGCACCATGTGTCATATATGATTACTGACATCGAACAACTGGGACAGCTGGGCATAGTCTTCGAGGTTGAGACTTCTATAGATTTGATCTTACAGTCTCTTCCTGACAGCTGGAGCGGGTTCATCATGAACTACAATATGTTGAACGAAGAAGACGCTCTTGAAGAGTTAATGTCTATGCTGAAAGAGGCAGAAAATTAGCTTCTAAAGAGCAAAAAGCGCGAGGCGCACTTCGCTTCAACATCTCAGTCTGCCAAAGCTTGGCCAACGGCTACTGGAGGTGTAAAGAAGAACAAGAAGAAGAAGGGCAAGGCCAAATCGTCAAAGTCTTCTGGGAAGACAAAGGACAAATTCGAAGATGTATGCCTGCAGTGTGGCAAATGGGGTCATTGGAAGCGTGACTTCCGTGAGTACAAGGAGCACATGAAGGAAATTAAAGCGGGCAAGGCACCAGCTTCAGGTATGTTTGTTATAGAAATAAACATGTCTACTTCTATTTTTAAAAATTTGATTTTTGATTCTGGTTGTGGTACTCATAGTTGTACTAATGTGCAGGATCTGCAGATTAGCAGGAGACTGGCCTCAGGGGGGATTGATCTACGTGTTGGAAATGGGACTCGAGTCGCCGTTTTAGCCGTTGGGACTTACATTTTGGAACTGCCCTCGGGGCATGTACTAAATCTTTCAGACTGTTATTATGTACCTAGTTTGACTAGGAATATTATATATGTATCTTTATTAGCCCAATGTGGGTATACTTTTATTTTTAGAAACACTGGGTGTTTTATGTATAAAAATGATATGGAGATATGTAGTGCTGATGTAATTAATGGTCTCTATATTTTGAATATAAATCAATCTCAAACATATAATGTAACAAACAAAAGGCTTAAACTAAGTAACAAAGATGAAAATTATATGTGGTATTGTCGTCTGGGACACATAACAAGACTTGCATATCCACACTTTCGAAGAGTGGGTACTTGGACGGATTTGATCCAAATTCATATGACGTCTGCGAATCTTGTTTATTAGGCAAAATGGCTAAAACACCTTTTAGCGGTAAAAGTGCACGTGCCACCGAACTGTTAGCCCTCGTTCATAGTGACGTATGTGGGCCCATGTCTAACTAGGCTAGAGGTGAATATGAATACTTCGTAACTTTTACGGATGATGCATCGCGTTATGGTTATTTATATCTTATGAGACACAAGTCTGAAACCTTTGAGAAATTCAAAGAGTTTTGACACGAAGTAGAAAAACAAACCTGTAAAAGTATTAAAACATTATGGTCAGACCGTGGTGGAGAATACTTAAGCAATGAGTTTCTTGATTACTTGAAAGAATATGGTATTCTTTCACAGTGGACTCCTCCCGGAACACCTCAATTAAACGGTGTGTCCGAATGGAGAAATCGAACTTTATTGGATATAGTAAGGTCTATGATGAGTCGCATTGAGCTACCAATTTCCTTCTATGGATATACATTGAACAGTGCAATACTTATTTTGAATAAGGTTCCGTCAAAGTCTGTTCAACAGACTCCGTATGAGATATAGACAGGAAAGAAATTGGGTTTCTCATTCCTGAAGATTTGGGGATGTTGGGCATACGTCAAACGTTTGGAAGGTACCAAACTAGAACCTAAATCAGATAAGTGCCTATTTGTAGGTTATCCTAGGGAAACCAAAGGATATTACTTTTACAACCCACAAGAGAACAAAGTATTTGTTGCTCTACATGTGGTTTTCCTCGAAAAGGAATTCCTAAATGCAGTGGTAAGTGGGAAGAAAGTAGAACTTGATGAAAATCGGAGTGATACTGTTCCTGGCACAGAATCCTTAATGGAACACGAACAGTTCATCAGGTATGAGACTGTACCATAATCTTCGAATACATAAGGACCGCGTAGGTTAGAGAGTCAGAAAACAACCTGAGAGGTGTGGGTTTCTGATCTCACCTCATGTGGATATTAATCTTATTGAGGATGATGAGCCGGCTACGTATGGGGAAGCGATACAAGATATCGACTCCGCTTTATAGCAAGAGGCCATGAAGTTCGAAATGGATTCCATGTACACGAACTAAGTTTGGACACTGGTTGATGCACCAGAAAGCGTAAAGCTTATTGGTTGCAAATGGGTATTCAAGAAGAAGACTGACATGGATGGCAACATACAGACATACAAAGCTAGGCTTGTAACGAAAGGGTATCGTCAAAGACATGGTGTCGATTATGACGAAACATTTTCACCTGTTGCCATGGTTAAATCCATTCGGATAATGCTTGCTATTGCTACATATTTCGATTACGAGATATGACAGATGGACGTCAAAACCGCTTTCCTTAACGGAAACCTTTTGGAAGATGTTTATATGTAACAGCCTGACGGTTTTGTCGTACCAAGACTTGCAAACAAGGTTTGTAAGTTAAATCGATCCATTTATGGATTGAAGCAAGCATCGCATTCTTGGAACCAACGTTTTGATGAGATCATAAAAGAATATGATTTCATTCAAAACGAGGATGATCCTTGTGTATATAAAAAGGTTAGTGGGAGCGCACTGACATTCATTGTCATTTACGTTGATGATGTATTGTTTATTGGCAATAACATTCCCATGCTACAATCGGTGAAAGCTTGGCTTTCATTAAAATTCTCCATGAAAGATCTAGGAGAGGCAGCCTTTATTATAGGAATAAAGATCTACATGGATAGATCTAGAAAGCTGCTTGGACTCTCCCAAAGCACAAATATTGACAAAATGTTGAAGAGATTCAACATGGAACAGTCTAAGAGGGGACTGTTGCCAGTGTCACATGGCGTCACTCTGTCTATGGACATGTGTCCTAAAACTCAAGATGAGAGAGACAACATGAGTTGGATCCCGTTCGCTTTGGCACTCGGATCGATCATGTATGCCATGATATGTACGCGACCTGATGTCTCGTATGCTTTGAGCATGTGTAGTCGCTATCAGACCGATCCATGTGATGGTTACTGGATTGCGGTTAAGATTATCCTTAAGTATCTTAGATGAACTAAGGATGCTTTCTTAATCTATGGAGATGGAGAACTTGAGGTAACAGGGTATACCGATGCAAGTTTCCAAACCGATAAAGATGACTGTAAGTCACAATTCGGGTACATATTTTGTTTGAATAACAGAGCAATAAGCTGGAAATCTTCCAAGCAAGAGACTGTTGTCGATTCAACAACAGAAGCGAAATATATTGCTGCAGCTGAAGCAGCAAAAGATGCAGTTTGGATCCGTAAATTCCTAATTGGATTAGGAGTAGTTCCATTAGCAGCTGAGCCGTTCCATTGTACTATGACAATACCGGGGCTATAGCGCAGGCTAAGGAACCGCGGTCTCATCAACGACACAAGCATGTTCTTCGATGTTTCCATCTGATTCGTGAGATCATACATCGTGGCGATATGAAGATCGAGAAGGTCGCATCAGAGGACAACATTGCAGATCCGCTGACGATATCTATTCCTCAGTAAAAGTTTGAGCGACATGTACATAGTTCAAGTGTTAGATGCTTGAGTGACTGGCTATAGGCCAAGTGGGAGATTGTTGGACAATTATGACCCATAGCGTCACTATTTGTAGAGACATGTGTGTTTTTGTACAAATTAACTATGTGACAATGGAAATTGCTATTTTATCATTTTGTAATTAGATTACTTGAATATATAAATGATAAAAGTCCTTATGATTAGTTCCGGATTATAAGATATGAGACAATATAAATCCACGAAGGTTTAATCATTAAATATCCCTAGTCGTAGTATTATCGAGACTGGACATCGATAATGCGGAATAAACAAGTATTGCATTTGTGCGCGTTGTTGGAGCATAACAGCATAGTTCTCATATATTTAAGTTTTGGATACTTATGCAAGTGTGATAGGAGGTTGTGTTTACCGATGGTATGGGAACAGCTTCGCTCTGGACAGACCCATCGGAATCCCATTGGTAGTATGACTACGTGTCTATGGGAATCTGAATCAGGGTAGGTGTATTTGGTCTTAACCTGAGACTTGCATCGCTAATACTTGCGACAATCAATACGCTTTGGTTTTGGTCGTCCGGGACTTTAACATGTTCTGTGTACGCCTCTTCTGGGTTTATTGAGAATCATAGTGTATTAAATGTGATGTCAAGACGGAAGTATCACTTCAGTCATATGGAGATGATGATCACGCAAGGATACAGAACTAGTACTCTAATGTGTTGCAACACTCGGGATAATATGACAAGGTCATGATTATCCAATTAAAGAGACTAGTTGCTAGTGATCTGATATATGCTTCGTACGGGGCATACACTATTCCAGCCCCAGGCCTTGCATGTGACATCTGATATTGGATCGCAATACGCAATACAACGTATACTACGCCTGACAAAGATTTATATTCCTTAAAGAATATTTTTGGAGAATTGGTAGGCACGACGCTTTGCTAGAAGCCAACCATGTCTTGTAAATCGGTAAGAACGTGGTACCAGGTACGCACGTGTTCGGATAGTCCTACGACCGGATTTACTTCCAACATATCCAGAGATCTCGCTTCCCGAAGATTCACCGATGACATTTGACTCGAACATGATTAATCTGGGATTAATTAGAAGAGAGAGAAAATTAATCTAGGATTAATTACGGCGAGAAATTATCTGGGATAAAATTCAATTAAAAGAGAGAAAATGATTAATTTGGAATTAATCGATTAAAATAATATATTCGATATGTTAAATGAAATTAGATTTCATAACAGAATTAAAATTGGATTTTAATTCGGGCGAACGAATTAATTTCGAATTAATTCGCGAGTGATTTAATAGTAATTTTGCTAGGCATAATTATTTAATTAATTTTGATTTAATTAAGTCACAACGGAAAATTCGTTAATTCGGAATTAACGAACCCGAGCCTGAAATATTTGCGGGCCCACTCGGATTTTGAATTAAAGTAGGGGCCACCACAAGTCACATCACTTGTCACTTTACTTACCTTTATGGTGATGGAATTTGGTATTAGTTGATGGTAACTTATAATACACATTTCATTATTTTATTTTGATAGGTGAGTGACCTTTTACCCACTTTAGAGATTTGGTATATGGTTTTGATTTTTGGAAAATCAAATCACTTCTCATATTTTTCTCCTTGGCCGAAAATACTTCCCTCTTTTTCTTCTCCATTGGCGTGAAGCTTGGCTTCATACTTCTTGATTTTGCTTCAAAAATCTAAAGTGCTAGCACACAAAATGGTCATTCAAAGGTGATAGAAAACATCCATTTAGTTTGGAATCACATTCACCAAGCTTGAAGCTCAACACACAATCATCAAAGAGGAGCTTGGAGCACTTCAAAGGAGCAAAAGTTTTGAACTTTCCACCTACATCCAAACGAGCATTGTAAGTATTTTCCACTACTTCTTTGCGTATTCACACATTTTTTATGCTTAAATGATTTGGGATTGATCTTAGAAACCCAACAAGGCGGTATCCACATTAAGTCAGATTTTAATTAAGTCCGACCGACCATATAGGCCGTATCATTAATTGTCCATAAATCGGCCATATAGGCGGTAACCATCTGTCACATAAAGACCGGCCATATAGGCGGTGTCACATTATGTCAAATAAATAAAACCAGCCATTAAGGCGGTATAACGTTTTATGTTAAATTATAATTTCTATATTATAATTAAGGGCGATTAATCTAAACTAAAATAATAAAAGCTTCACCCTTCCCCCAGCGGAAAATTAACTACAAAACATAAAAGTAAATAAAATAAAATAAACTACTACTATTACTGAAAATAAAAATGCATAAATTAAATACTGAAAATAAATATAAACAAGATGCAATCCTTAAATTCCTTACAAAAACCTAAGGAAAGCTTGAGAATTACAAATGAAATGGCTTGGTATTTATAGGAAAATCTAAAGGCTTCTACCAATTTCTTCACCAATTGCTCCACCAATTGCTCCACCAAATACTCCACAAAACACTCCCCAACATGCCACAAAATACTCCACCAAACACTCCACCAAACATGGCACCAAACAAGGCACCAAACATGGCACAAAACACTCCACCAAACATCCTTGCATGTTTGGTGGAAGTTTGACAAATTTTTATATTTTTGAAATGACTTTAGTAATTAAACATAACATAATTTCGTATTGTTCATCAATTTCGGTCATGAAACTTCCGAATTCGAAATTATTTTTTTCTTCAAAGTTGTAGATCTTTTAGTCTTATTTAATCTGCAACTTGAATCACCTCAATCCAATATCTGAGTAAAAAGTTATGCCCAAAATACGACAGTTGCGTAAAATTGGAATTTCCGAAACTGTACTTCGTGACGCGTAAGTAAATTTCCGTTTTCGCCATTTTTTGCTCCGTATTTCATCCCTTTAGCCCCGAGTTGATTCCATTATGTCCTGATACTTTATTTATCTATAAAATACATAAAAACACATCAAAACGTTCATCAAACCCGAGAAACTAAACAAAATATTAGGTAAAAGGGGCGGTAAATATTGATATATTTTCCGCTCATCACACCCCCAAACCTAAAATTTTGCTAGTCTCGAGCAAAACAACAAAATAAAATAAAATAAAACAACTGAGACTAAATTAAACTAAGCCACTTTCGTAGGGATCACGGTTGCATTTAGCGTATGCAACAAGTCTTTAAATCCCTAGGTTTCCCTAGTGGACGAGTTATAGTCTCGTGAGGACTTACAACAACGATACCCACAAACGTCTTATAGAAGTAAAAAGATAATAAAACTAATGCATACAAAAGTAAAAAGACAAGAGAAAAGAGAAGTTAGTGACTAAACAGATGAAACTTCTACTCCAAGTTAGTAGTTATTTTCTTTCTTTCTAAATTACCGAATAAGTAAATTCTCTGATTATTTTTACCATTCTTCATATACACAACCAACAAAATATTAATCAACTCATTTTGCCCGCAATAGTCACAAGTGCAATTGAGAAGAGAGTAATATTTTTGTCCTAAATTTTTATCAGAATTCACACCTTTTTGTAGCAATCGAATTTTATTTTTGATTTTATTTTTGATTTTTTTATATTTATATACAATATCTTCCGTCTATGTAGCGAGCTTTGGGTTAGTGACTCCCAAACCAGTTGGCTTTAGGGCACTAGGTGTTAAGACACCGATGCAGACTTAATTACTCAGACTTCAGATATAAATATATTTTGCAACATCTTCGATCCATGTAGCGAGCTTTAGGCCAGTGGCTCCCAAACCAGTTGGTTTTAGGGCACTAGGTGTTAAAACACCCCTACGGACTTAATAACTAGGATCTCAGACTTTTGTTTTTTACTCCATTGCCATTTATAGATGCTTCCTCCAATTAAACTAGAGCACTGGATAGTACACACTTTTCAATTACAGCTCATGTCCGTATGTCACCATGCATGTTGATAATACCTGCCAACTGAGCATATGAAGATTCATTTTAGTCAGTTTTATGGAGAATTCACAAATTAAATAATTCAAATGAAATAAACAAAAATTAACTTGTTTCGAAAATAGGTTTGAGATACGTCTCAAGAGTGGAAAATCCTTACACAACTATCTCTCACCAATTTCACCTGATTAATCAAGTTAAAAGCAAAAACACAAAATATTTTTGTAAAAATTTTCATTTTTTTTGAATTTTTCGAAAAATTTTGGACTAAAAATAACACAATAAAAGCAAGATACTATTAACTATTCCCTTCCCCCAAACCTAAATGAGACATTGTCCCCAATGTATGAAAAAGTAGAAGAAGAGTTTAGTAGATAATACCTGGTTAGCTGAAATTCTACGAAAAATTACCGATTAAGATCTATGTCCAATTTACACTTTTTTCCACGATCGCTATGTGATCAGTTTAACTTGGAAAAAATAGGGTCGATTTTTAGTTCAAAGGCTAGGATTTGGTCAATTAATTCTTCAGACTTTGTTGTAGTCAGAAAAATATCTTGTACTGATTTTGTGACGAACTCATGTCTTTTGGCTTTCGCAAGAAATACAAACAGAAAATAGAAAAAATGATCAATGTTAAGTAATCCAATGGGCTTCCGATGAATGTTCAAGTGCGCCCATGATGCCACCGTGAATATCTCTTCAAATGTTCCTAGCCCACCTGGTAAAGCAATAAAAGCATCAGCAATTTTGACCATTTCAAGGAGTTGTTCAGACATACCTGAGACAATACGTTCATCTCCATTTTTTTTTCCGATTATGTGCTTTTCCGCCAAAGTTTTTGGAATGATTCCCAAAACGTGACTGCCACCCTCCTGAACGACTTTTGAAATGCTTCCCATCAATCCAAGATTTCCACCGCCATATACTAGGTGCATATTTCGTTCTGCTATAACTCTCCCCAATTCCTTGGCAGCCTCAACGAACTCTGGTTTATTGCCAGAGTTAGATCCACAGAACACATAGATTTTAAAGACTCGCTGTTGTGAAGTTGCTTCCATTTTCTCTCTCTTATTTGGATGTTTATCTAAATGTGTAGAAGAGAAGAATGATGAGCTGAATTTATAGATCCTGAAAAGGGTGAGTAAAAATAGCACTAGCACATGTCAAATGACAATGAACGTTAAAATAAACCGTGAAAGTCAAAAATTATAGATCTTGTCTGCGAAAATAAAAGAAAATAACAAAAGAAAAGCAAATCAAAGAAATTATTGAGGCAACAGAATTATGTACGCAATACGCCACTCGTTTGGTATATAAATCCATTAGGATGCGTCTCAAGGATCCATTCCTTACTCAGCCATCACTAATGACTTAAATCTCATCTTTGTCATTGCCAAACACCATTCCTCATTAAATGCTCCGTTTGTGCTTTTCCCTACAAAAATAACACACAAAATTAAAAACTCTACAACATGTATACACAAAATATAAAAATAGACATTAAAATAAATTGCATGGGTTGCCTCCCTGCTAGCGCTAAATTTTTCGTCTTCAGCCAGACGTGAGTGAAATCCATCTATCAAAGAGGTTTCAGCGTCGTTTTGGATGTCCGATTAAAGAAAATCCCGTGAGCGTTGCTTTTGAAGGGTCTCTTCCAACAGTAATTAGGAAAAAATAATTTTGTCATATTCAGTGCTTGTGCCACCTTTTTAATCTTTGTCGCTCCAGTGGTTCCTAAAAAGAAAGAAAGAAAATTAGGAGGTCTCGTATGGTGCTTGATTTTGAATGTGAGTTCTATTTTATCAAGCTTCTAGGCGATATCTTTAATTTGTACTCCCCAAAACAGTGATGTTTCTCCTGAATGCACTGGATCTTCAATAAGGTCAGACATTTTCTCCTCCATTTTCTCTGATTCTTGTTCCACCTTTTCTTCATAGATGTATTTTAGGATTTCCACATTTAGTTCTTCATCTGTCATCTGAGAAATGCATGCTCCATAAGTGTCAACCTGAGGATGTAAAAAGATGTCTAATTTTAGGTCTTCATCCTCTGATATAACTGAAATGATTGGTTCAGGTAGAGCTTCTTCAAACATTTGTGCGATGCAACCTCCAAGATCTTCATTTTGATGATACAGAGTTTCATCCTCAATTTTTGTTGGCAAAAACAGCTCTGCTTCTTCATCCTCGTCAGATTCAGAAGAGTAATAAAAATCAAATTGAGACTTTGCTGGTGCGGGCTTCTGAACTGATACCTCTGGTTCTTGATACTGCTCAACCTCTTCCTCTTCTAAAGTGTCATCATGAAATGTTTGGTACTCAAAGGCTTCCTTAGTGTCATATGAAAATGCTCTTTGAGGTATGTAGCTCTGGTTTTCTGTTAATTGTCTCGCTTGATCTATCATTATCTGTATGGATTCTGTTTGTCTTTGAAATTGTGCTTCAATTTGAGCTTCCCGTTCCTTGAACCAATCTTTGAATATGTGAATTATCTGATATTTCTCTGATGGTTCTGGTTCTTGATGAAGATTGATGGTTGATGGTGGATAAGATGGAGAATAAAGTTCAGTGAAATATGATGGTTCTTCATACCTTAAATGATTCTGATAATTCTGCCACTCTGAAATATAAATGCATTGATCGCTAAGGTGGTTACCATCATATATCTCACATCTCCCCATTGCGTTCTGTTGAGCAAATGTAATATTGCTTGGTTCTGACATTCAGTGATAATTGTTGGGCTGGACAACAGGCCTCAAATAATCAGACTGGTACTCCCAAATTTGGGGTGTATCTTCTTCTAATAAAGCTCGTAATCTCTCAATCTCCCAATATTGTTCCATTTCAACCACCTGAAAAATAAAAGAAAGAAATAAAAATTACAGATAAAAATAAAGAAAATTAGATACAAGTAAATTAGATAGCTTCAAAATTAACAACTCAAGAAATATAAGTCCCCGGCAACGGCGCCAAAAACTTGACGGTGCTTAATCACACGCGTATAATGCAAGCGCACGTATCGTTCAAGTGGTATAAAAATATCGATCCCACGAGGACTTAATTCCTACTGTTGTTATTAATTATTGATACTATTTATTTACAAGTATCTAATTAAGGAAGAAGAGAATGATTGCTTTTGGTTGGTTGAATGTGGATTTCCTTAAATAAAATAAATAAAATAGGCAAAAGAAAATACTAAGAAAAATAAATAAAAGACACAAAGATCTAGGGTTGAGATTCCACACAATATTATCCTAAAGATGAATTGTTTCTCTTATATATATATATATATATATATATAATAAGTCAGTTTGCTAATCTGGAACACGAAGATATGCAAAAGCCTCTGTCGATGGTCAGACGCAAATACCCAAATAACCCAATTAATCATATGTCTATGTTAACCAAGTTACCTGAATGAATAAAGTTCAAGTTCCAAAAATGGCTACCCCCGCCCGACAGGTATATGTTTATCCTATAAGGAAATCTATTAAAGGGTTATTTATCCTCAAGGAAGATCGTGGGCTATTGAATCTAAGGATGAAACCTAAAATCCCTTCGTCAAGTTCATTTTAAGTTTACCAAATCAATCTTATTAATGGCCAATTAACAAGAAGCATTAAGCTTAAGACTCAATAACCAAACTAAAGAATTTCCCATAAAAAGAAAATCAATTATTAAGTGTGTGGATATTGTGTTTCATCACTTCCCTAGAATAAATGGTGATCCACCTTTACTATTTCTAATTTAGAAATCTCCATTACTATAATATAGAATTTATCAGTGATATTACCAACCAGCCATATAGGCGGTATCTTCATTAAGTCTGATTTTAATTAAGTCCGACCGACCATAAAGGCGGTGTCATTATTTGTCCATAAACCGGCCATATAGGCGGTAATCATCTATCACATAAAGACCGTCCATATAGGCGGTGTCACATTATGTCAAATAAATAAAACCAGCCATTAAGGCGGTATAACCTTTTATGTTAAATTATAATTTCCATATTATAATTAAGGGAGATTAATCTAAACTAAAATAATAAAAGCTTCACCATTCCCCCAGTGGAAAATTAACTACAAAACATAAAAGAAAATAAAAGAAAATAAACTACTACTATTACTGAAAATAAAAATGCATAAATTCGAAATGGGGAGATAATGACAGGGATGGCACCACATCTAGGTTTAGATCCGAGGCCCCAAAGCCAAGGGAAGATACCACCACCAAGCCTAAACCAAAATTCGAGACCCCACCAAATATGAGTCGTGACCTTAAATGTTTCAAATGTTTGGGGAGTGGCCATATAGCATCACAGTGCCCTAAAAGAAGGACCATGTATATGAGGGTGATGGTGAGGTAATTTTAGATGGTGAGGATGTTGTGGAGGAGGTGCCCGAGTTGGAGTATGCAGCCAAAGGGGAGTCCCTTGTGACCCATCGTGCTTTAAATACCCAGACAAAGGTGAGGATGATATGGTACAACAGCGAGAGAACATATTCCATACTAGATGCCTGGTCCAGAACAAGGTATGTAGTATGATTATCGACATGGGCAATTGTACTAATATGACTAGTACAATACTTGTTGATAAGTTGGGTTTGACTTTACTTAAACACCCTAAGCCGTATCGTTTGCAGTGGTTGAATAACAGTGGCGAGTTTAAAGTCAATAAACAGGTCTTTGTTAGTTTCACTATTGGTAAATACAAGGATGATGTGTGGTGTGATGTAGTCCCAATGCAAGCTGGACATCTGTTACTAGGGCGTCCTTGGCAGTTTGACAGGAGAGTGATGCATGATGGGTTTTGTAACAGATATTATTTTAAGAAAGATGGAAGAAAGGTTACACTTGTTTCGTTGACGCCCTGAGAAGTCTTTGAAGTACAAATGAAGCTACAGGCTTCCACAGTGCAAACACCCGTGGGTGAGATCGAGGATGAGAGTCGAGGGGATGAGGTTAACAGTTCTAGGGGAGTGTGCGAGAGAAACAGTGAGCGTGCACAAAATAATGAGAGTGTGGGTAGAATGAAAAATAGTTTCTTTGCTAAAGAGGGAGAATTGAAGAGAGAGTATGCTAGGAATAAAGTGATGATCCTTCTTCTGTATAGAGAAACTCTTCTGAGTTCTGATGAAACTAACCCCAACACTGTTTTGCCTAGTGTGTGTACTTCTTTATTGCATGATTATAGTGATGTGTTTGCGGAGGGGATCCCTAATGGTTTACCACCAATTCATAGTATTGAGCATCAGATCGATTTCATCCCATAGGCGGTCATTCCTAACCGAGCATCAGATCAATTTTACCCTGAGGAAACTAAGGAGCTCTAAAAGCAAGTGGAGGAGTTGATGAGCAAATGGTACGTACGAGAGAGCATGAGTCAGTGCGCAGTTCCATTCTTGTTAGTCCCAAAGAAAGATGGTACATGGAGAATGTGCGTGGATTGTCGAGCAGTCAACAATATCACTGTAAAGTATCGCCACCCTATCCCTAGATTAGATGATATGTTGGATGAATTAAATGGCTCTTGTATCTTTTCAAAAATTAACCATAAAAGTGGGTATCATCAAATTAGGATGCGGGAAGGGGATGAATGGAAGATTGCCTATAAAACAAAATATGGGTTATATGAGTGACTTGTGATGCCATTTGGGCTTATAAATGCCCCCAACACCTTTATGCGTCTAATGAATCATGTTTTGCGTGCCTTTTTGGGTAAATTTGTAGTCGTATATTTTGATGATATTTTAGTGAACAACAAGAATTTAGAAGAGCATGTAGGACATGTGCGAGCTGTGTTTGATGTTTTAAGGAAATAATTATTGTATGCTAATTTTAAAAAAATGTGATTTTTGCTAGGGGTGAGCAACCGATTTCGGTTCCGGTTCCGCATGGAACTGGAAGCTACCCGGAAAAAATCGGTTCCTAACTAAGTTGAACCGGAACCTACCCAATTAAATAGGGTACCCTATTATTCGGTTCTAATTCGGTTCTGATTCGATTCCGGTCCGATTCCGAATTACCCTATTAATTTGAGTCTTAAAGTGTTATTTATTGAATTTTGAATGTGTTCTGCCAGTGCCATTCTGTCCGCATTTGAATTATGTTGTTTATTTGTAATAAACTATGTTATATATGCTGATGATAGTAATATAACAGGCAAAACAATAGTAAATTGCATAATGCTATCAAACATGTCAATTTCGTAAATCATCATTACAAAAGAAACATGAAGAAATCCTTCGTTTCTTAATTACAAAAACAGAGGATAGAACTGTATCAACTTTTAAGTAAATACAATTCAGCAATACTTTTGATTGCTAGCAAACTTAAATTATTAAATTATTTAAAAATCATAATCCATACAACTTTCAAAATTTACTTAATTATTTAATAAGTTTCTCCATTTTTTCAGCTTAAAAAAGCAGGTAGGTCATTGCCTTTTCAGCTAATCATAAAGTTGATTGAAAAACAACTTAAAACAAACAACTTTCAACTGAGGGAAATTTCATGTCCCTCAGCTTTGCCACAAACTTTGCCACAAAATTTGCCATAAACTTAGCAGGTTCTGATTCTAGAATGGAGACACAATATCAAACAGCAGCAACATTAAACATCAAACAGCGAGGGGAAAAATGCAATCATCTGGGAAGGACGCAGGTCGCAGAGGAAGAGAGACGTGAAGTAACGGAAATGATCGAAATCGAACTGGTGAGTGGTGAGAAACTTCTGTCTTCTGTGATACTTTGAGAGTGAGAAGAGAAATCAGATGTTGCTGAGTGCTGGTTTAGATTTAGGGAAAATGAATTAGGGTTGCTGCTGCTGAAGTGATGAGTGCTGCTTTTAGAATTAGGGAAAAAGAATTAGGGTTGCGATTTAGGGAATGAGTTAAATAAGGTTCCAAATTCGGGTATATGATCGGGTATGTAATCGGGTCCATAATCGGGTATTAAATTCGGGTATCAAAATCGGGTATCTAATCCGGTTCTGAAATGTGGTTCATGTTCCGGTTCTATGGTCCGGTTCCGGTTTCGATTATTCTGGAACCGGAATCGGAACCGGTTACAACCAGTTCCTTGTATTTGGAACCAGAACCGGACCGGTTACAACCGGTTCCGGTTCCAAACCCGGATTTCCGGTCCGGTTCCAATCGGTTCCGGGTAGACCCGGAACCGTTGCTCACCCCTAATTTTTGCATGGAAAAAGTGATATTTCTAGGGTATGTCATTAGTGCTCAAGACATTGAGGTTGATGAAAACAAGGTCAAGGCCATTCGTGAGTGGCCTACACCTAAGAGCATCACTGAGGTTAGGAGTTTCCATGGACTAGCTAGTTTCTATAGGAGGTTTGTAAAAGACTTTAGCACTATCACTGCACCACTCACTGAAGTCGTAAAGAAAAATGATGGTTTCCATTGGAGGGAGGAACAAAAGAATGCCTTTAAACTTCTTAAAGATCGATTATGTTCTACTTCTGTTTTAGCCTTACCTAACTTTAACCAAACTTTCGAGATTGAATGTGATGCTTCAGGTGTCCGTATTGGGGCAGTACTTATGAAGGAACGATGTCCTATAGCTTTCTTCAGTGAAAAGCTCAACGGCGCAGCGCTGCGTTACCCAACCTACGACAAAGAGTTTTATGAACTAGTCGCTGGAAACTTGGCATCATTACCTCTGGCCAAAAGAGTTTGTGATTCACACTGACGATGAATCTCTGCGGCATATCAAGGGTCAAGGAAAACTTAATAAATGACATGTAAAATGGATGGAGTTCGTGGAGACCTTCCCATATGTCATTCGATATAAGCAAGGTAAGGAGAATGTGGTTGCCGATGCACTTTCACGCAGGTATGTTTTACTTACATCCTTGAGTTCTAAGTTTCTTGGTTTTGACTTTATCAAAGATTTGTATACAAGTGATCATGACTTCTCTGAGATCTACATTGCATGTGACAAATGTGCTTATGGTAAATTTTACAGACAAGATGATTTTTTATTTAAAGAGAATAAATTGTGTGTGCCTAGTTGTTCTATGCGTGAATTATTGGTCCGTGAAGCACATAGTGGGGGTTTTATGGGTCATTTTGGTGTTACAAAAAACATTGGATATCTTGCATGAACATTTTTATTGGCCTACAATGAAGAAGCATGTCATACGCATTTGTACTGGTTGCATTACTTGTAGGAAAGCAAAATCTAAAGTTCAACCACATGGGCTTTATACACCTTTACCTGTTCCTCAGGCACCGTGGGTAGATATTTCCATGGACTTTGTGTTAGGATTGCCTAGATCTTGGTAGGGTCGGGACTCTATTTTTGTTGTAGTTGACCGTTTTAGCAAGATGGCACACTTTATTGCATGTCACAAATCAGATGATGCCACACACATTGCTGACTTATTTTTTAGTGAGGTTGTTCGCTTACATGGAGTACCTTGGAGTATAGTATCAGACAGAGATGTGAAATTTTTAAGTCATTTTTGGAAAATTTTATAGGGTCGGCTGGGAGCTAAACTGTTATTTTCCACCACTTGTCACCCACAGACTGATGGTGAAACTGAAGTCGTTAACAAGACCCTGTCCCAACTATTACGTACTGTCATTTCTAAGAATTTGAAGACATGAGAAGAATATTTACCTTTCATTGAGTTTACATATAATCGTAGTATTCATTCCACTACTTCTTATTCTCTTTTTGAAATTGTGTATGGATTTAACCCTCTAACACCTCTGGATTTATTGCCTTTGCCCGTTGATGAGAGGTTGAGCCTGGATGGTAAGTGCAAGGCCGACTTGGTCAAGACCATACATGAGAAAGCAAGAAAACACATTGAGAAGAAGAATGAACAATATACCTCGCATGCCAACAAGGGTAGACGTCGTGTCTCTTTCGAACCCCGTGATTAGGTTTGGGTACACATGCGAAAATGCGCTTCCCAAAGCAAAGACAATCCAAACTCCAACCCAGAGGCGATGGCCCATTTCAGATTCTTGAGAAAATCAATGACAATGCCTACAAAGTGGATTTGCCAGGTGAGTATTATGTTTCTGCGTCATTTAATATTTCTGATCTTTCTTTGTTTGATGTATATTTGAGGTCGAATCCTTTCGAGGAGAGGGGGAATGATGAGGCCCAGGATGCAGCCTCCCAGTATGCAACCCATTATGGACGGACCACCACAGTACAAGTTCCAGAAAGTCTGATCACGAGGTCTCGAGCTAAGAAGATCCAGGAAGCTATGCATGGATTCATACAGAAGATGGTATCTGACTATTCCCATACTTCTACTTCATTGAGTATGGGCTTGACGCTGGACGGACCCAAGATGGTGAATCTTATTCAGCCGCTGAGCAACGAGTTACTTAAGCCTATTCTCTTATAGTTATTTGGCATTTGTTATTCATTTATTTAGGGCTTGACATTTTTTTTATTTCGGCCCGTTATTTACGTTTGATTGTTTTCTTTATATTATTATGTTGGGAAGCGGCCGCGAGTGCGCAGCGGAAAATTAAAATTATTATGCCGCTTTCCCTTTGCCCAAGACCCATTTATTTTGATTATTCTACAAGCCTGGGCATGTTACTATATATTATAGGCATAAAACTCATAAAACAAGCAAAGAACATAAACCTAAACATACTAACTATCATAATAACTCTAATTAAAATAAATAAAGAAAAAGACTTACTTGAACCGAAGACTCATTCAGTCCTCCCTCTAATTTACAAGCTTTTCTCGAACTCAGCAAGCTTTTCCACATTCCAAAGAGCCACCCAAATGTGTGGCCTCCGAAGATGCACACACCAAAGCCAAAACTCAACGGCAAGACTACGCCTCGATTGCACGGGTATTTTGCCCTTGTTGCTAGCTTAGGCAAATACCTCAAAACTTTTAACTCGAGATTCCTCTAGTCAATTAGACTTAAGGATCCTCTAAATCAGTGGCTTACTCTTAAATTTTAGAGTTGCTCACTTATATAAACCCAAGATATTATAGGTTTTGGTGTAAAAATTTGTGAAGAATTCTTTGGGTTTATATAGTGCTCCAAAGACAACAAAATTAATTAAGAATCCGATGTGGGATAAAAGCTAATTTAATCTTAGCCATTGGATCTTAATTTAGTGGTTTAATGAGATTATAAAACCCTAATAAGAGTTTGGGCCGAATTAGAATTCAAAACAAATAAATTTTTTTTTACTATTCACGTGAATAGTAATTTTTTTTTATTCCAATTCCCAAAGTGACCTTATCGTCATTCACCAATCCCTAAGCCACTATGGAACCTCATAAATGATATGTTCAATAATTAAACACATTGAAACATTTATGAACAATTCCTACAGCAATCATATATGCTGTTATATTTGTACTGTGCACTGTTAACCATTGATTTCGACTTTGTTGTGTGTGAACTTTTGGGTTCCCCTCAAGTTGGACATGAAATGAATCGTGATAATTTAATCGAACATAAATTATCCTCCGATCAGATGGTCGTTTGATTTCAATAACCAAGGTTGACATCTAGCAACATGCCAAAGCCCCCAAATGAGAAGGAAAGATATATATACACATTCTGTATGCGATTTACATATGATACGGTCCCTCGCCTCATTGTATCCCCAACTATTGACCTAGGGTACGAAAAGTATCTACCCATATAGTCAAAGGTATGATGTTGATAATGTCATGAATCGTGCTAACCCAAGAATCTCACATGATTCTTCCACTGTGGCCAAAGTCTCAAGCACTGATCACACATTTCAACCCGCGAACTGGAATACTACTCTTAGTATTATCCGAGAGAGTGGCGATTCTCTGTTGTATCTTTACAAACTTCATGTGTTTCAACAAATGACCCAATCATACCCTTATGATCGGATCTTTTGAACATGGGAAGGAGAATGTCAAAGTTATTTGATCCACACATACGATTGTAAAGACCTCAAGTCTAAGGACTAGTCATGTAATCGATACATGAAAGTTCTCACAGACACATGAGATAAACACTCCATATGAAAACTTTCGGCGGTCAGTTCGATGGACACAAGCAACTCATGGATCCATGTGATACACCAAGCGGACGGATCTCTGCTAGTAGCCTATGAGATCGGCTACCCCACTTAAGGGCTAGTCTCTCCGCTTTGTGAACGCCCAGATTATTCACAAAACTATGACTAGGAACATTTAAGAGTAATGATTCTCATGAGGCGTGGAAGCCATCATCTTATTACTCCAAAGGCTTTATTACAGTGTTGATGATTCATATAAGTTATGTAAGACACGTTTAATAAAGATTGTCATTTTCTTAATTAATTAAATATTACAAATACATATACATATAGCCCATCCACAAGTTGGGTATATGGCATATCCCTAACAATCTCCCGCTTGCACTATAGCCAACTAGTATAAATCTAGACACCATACTCTCGGGTGTGCCTATCATGCTTTTGTTGAGTCAGCCCTTTAGTTAGAGAATCTGCAAGATTATCTTCTGTGGGTATTTTCTCTATAATAACTTCTTTTCTCTCAACAATCTCTTTGATGAGATGAAATCGCCTAAGTACATGCTTGGATTTCTGGTGGGACCTTGGTTCCTTTGATTGAGCAATGGCACCCGTGTTGTCACAGTACATCGTGACGCTATTCTTTATTGCGGGAAGCACTTCCAGCTCCGTGGTGAACTTCTTTATCCAGACTTCTTCTTTAGCTGCCTCAGATGTTGCAATATACTATGCTTCAGTGGTGGAGTCCACTGTAGTTGACTGCTTTGAGCTTTTCCAATTTACAGCACCGCCATTTAAAGTAAACAGATATCCTATTTGCGATCTGTTGTCATCCCTATCGGTTAGAAAGCTCGCATCACAGTAACCAATAACTTTCATCTCAGAACAATCTCCGTATATCAAAAACACATCCTTAGTTCTTCTCGGATACTTGAGGATTATTTTGATAGCTGCCCAGTGTTGCTCAACAGGATTTGCCTGATACCTGCTCGTTATGCTAAGAGCATAAGAGACATCAGGCCTTGTACATAGCATGGCATACATGATCGATCCTATTGCTGAAGCATAAAGGATCCTACTCATACGCTCTCTATCTGAAGGAGTATGTGGACATTGCTCCTTAGATAATTTGATTCCATGACAAGTAGGTAAATTACCTCTTTTGGAATCTTCCATTTTGAATCTTTTCAAAACTTTATCTATGTACGTAGATTGAGAAAGTCCTAACAACCTCTTAGATCTATTACGGTAGATCTTAATGTCGAGGATGTAGGCTGCTTCTCCTAAATCGTTCATGGAGAAATTCTGAGATAACCATTGCTTGGTGGGTTGCATCATGGGAATATCATTCCCGATGATTAATATGTCATCGACATATAATACAAGAAATACAACAACACTCCCACTACTTTTCCTGTAAACACATGGCTCGTCTAGATTTTTGATGAAGTAAAATTCTTTGATTGTCTCATCAAATCGTATATTCCAACTTCTTGAGGCTTGCTTGAGTCCATAAATGGATTATTTAAGCTTGTATACTTTATTATGATCATCCTTAGATGCAAACCCCTCAGGTTGTGTCATATAGACTTCCTCTACGAGGTTCATATTAAGGAAAGCTGTTTTGACATCCATCTGCCAAATCTCATAATCAAAGTGTGCAGCTAGTGCCAGTAAAATTCGAATGGACTTTATCATTGAAACAGGCGAGAAGGTTTCGTCATAGTCAATTCCTTCGGTTTGTCTATAACCTTTCGCCACCAACCTAGACTTATAGGTTTGGATGTTTCCTTCTACATCAGTTTTACGCTTGTAAATCCACTTACAGCCTATTGGTTTTATCCCTTCAGGTGCATCTACCAAGTCACAGACTTGATTCTGATACATAGAGTCTATTTCAGATTTCATGGCCTCAAGCCACTTGACTGAATCAATGTCACGCATTGCTTCGTCATAACTGGTGGGATCGTCATTATCAATGACCTGATCATGTTCCTCATCAATATGGAAACCATATCTTTCAGACGCATGTCTTTCCCTACCAGACCTTCTGAGTTCATAACTTTATGGTTGTTTCGTCGCTGCCCTTTTGAGGGGACTGGGGTTTAGTTCTATGTTAGTTTGTTCTTCTCGTACCTCATCGAGGTCAAGTCTACTCCCACTATATTTCTTGAGAAGGAATTCATTCTCTAGAAATTTAGCATTTCGCGAGACAAATGTTATTTGTTAATTTGGGACGTAGAACACGTATGCTCTTGTGTTCAAGGTATATCCTACAAACTTACATTTAACTGCCATATCATCCAATTTGTTAGTTTGTGTGAGCTTGGCATATGCGTCACATCCCCAAACTCTTAGATAACTAAGACTAGAACATTTCCCAGACCATAACTCATATGGTGTTTGACTAACAGTCTTGGAAGGAACTTGGTTTAGTAGTAGTGTTGCAGTTTCTAAAACAAGACCCCAAAAATGAAAGAGGTAGATCCGTGCCTGGCATCATTGATCGGACCATATCTAATAATGTCTGATTTCTCCTTTTGGAGACCCCATTATGCTTGGAGTTCCCGGAGGAGTCCACTGGGAAACAATGCCATTTTATCTCAAGTAATCTTGAAATTCGTTGCTTAAGTATTCACCACTCAGTCAGACCTTAGTGACTTAATACTTTTATTAAGCTGGTTTTCTACTTCAGCCTTGAAGTCTTTGAATTTCTCAAAGGCTTCAGATTTGTACCGCATAAGGTACACATACCCATATTGCGAATGATCATCGATAAAAGTAATGAAGTATGAGAATCCACTTCTAGCGGTGACTGATATTGGTCCGCATACATCAGAGTGTATGAGTTCTAATGTCTCCGATGCACGCTGTCCTTCACATTTGAAGGGTAATTTGGTCATTTTACCAAGTAAACAAGACTCACAAGTTCCATAAGGTTTATATTTGAAGGGTTTGAAATACTCATCCTTATGTTGCTTAGTTAATCTTTTTTCATTGATATGACTTAAGCGACTGTGCCATAGAAGTGATTCATTGAGATTATTCGAGTTAACATTGTATATATTAGAGGTTGAACATTCTTTGTTAGTTTGTAAGACATAGATACCATTATTCAAAATATAATCTCCATATTTTATTTCATTGAAATAAATAGAACATTCATTACAACTTATTAGGCATGAAAAGCCTTTATTACATAAAGAAGAAATTGAAATGATGTTCTTTACTAGAGAAGGTACATAAACACAATCTTCTAAGTCTAAAATTAAACTATTTGGCAAAACTAATGAATAAGTCCCCACGCACAATGCAGTCAGTTTTGCTCCATTACCCATGCATAAGTCAACCTCCCCATGACGGAGTCTCCTACTATTTCTCAGGCCATGCACATTGTTACACAAGTGAGTCCCACAACCAGTGTCAAGCACCCAAGTAGAAGGTTCAGAGTTTTGAGAATATAGTTCAATCATATAACAACATACCTGAAGCATTGGGCTTCTTGGCCTCTTGGGCTTCCCTAGCTTCCTTGGCTTTCAATGATCTGCAGTCTTTCTTCCAATGACCATTCTTTCCACAAAAGAAAAATTTCCCCTTTCCTTTTCTTCTCCACCTTACCATTGGGCTTTAGGTGATCTGGAGCCTTGGCCTTGCCCTTATTTTTATTTGGGCCTCGTGGCTTCAGGTCCGTACCAGTAAACATGACGGAGGTTTTAAGCTCCGGTTTCAAGTCCTTCTCTGTTTGCTTTAACAGATTGTGCAATTCTGCTAAAGTAACTTCTTTATCAGACAGATGAAACTGTATAATAAAGTTAGAGAATTCTTTTGGTAAGGACTGAAGAATTAGATCGTGACCTATCTCATGATCCATGATGAACCCGAGGTTGGTAAATTTTTTAATGTGGCCAATCATCTTAAGCACATGTCCACTAACAGATCCTTCCTTATACCTTGTTTGGAATAAGGCACATGACACTTGGAATCTCACGGTATGAACAGAAGTTGCATACAACTCCTTCAATTGAAAGATGATGGTTTGAGCATCCATATCTTCGTGAGCTTTCTGAAGTTCGTCCGACATAGAGCCAAGCATTATGCAAACTGCTTACTCATCATCATCGACGTGTTTCTTCCTAGCAACAAATGTATCTTGGTCAGCATCTTCTACGGGTTCAGGGGGAAATGGTCTTTCAAGAACATAGAAAATCTTTTATTATCGTAAGACAATTTTAAGGTTTCTAAACCAGTCATTGTAGTTGTCCCCTTTGAGCTTATGCTCATCAAGGATGGAACGAAGTGATACTCTATTTGCCATTTGAATGTTTGTGAAATATTTTAACCCATCTGTTAAGAGAAAATGTTAAAATTAGGAATATGTTTTCATTAATGTTTCATAATAACATGGACTTTTAATATTATGAAGTTGCTCCCACTCAATTGTTTTAAAATTTTAAGCAAATCGCATCAACCCCAATATGATGGATTTCTTGTGGGCAAGGATCCCATTATCATCATTTCATAACTCTGTCTAGGGCCGGTCGTTATAAAATACGATAATTAGTTAGGTTCCCAACCAATTTATGATATAAATCACAATTCCTTGATCATTGGGTTGGGCAATCAAACATGTCATAGCTTATGCTGGTCCTTGTGGACACCCAACCTTTACCACTAAGTTATAAGACCACGCCTAAGGGTCGCTGCGTCTTATGACTCAGAAAAGTCAAACCATTGTCAATAGTACGATTTATGGACAAATTGGTATTAGTCAGTCTGGTAAAGCCTAGTCCTGCCAATACGGTTTAAGCCCTTTGGGTCTATACTTTACAATGGGTGGCAAATTTTAGACTTAAATTATTATTGAGGATTTTAGCAAGTTTAAGTGAATAACTATCAAATGGATTCCTCCATTGAAAATTTCCCAGAGGGAGGGTGGAGCAAACTCTCTTAAATACCCTTACCTCTTAGGCTCTTATTTTTGGTGTTTGCTAAGGTCCCAAGATCATTAAACAAGCATGAAATAAGTGCAAATACATCGAGGAAGTTGCGGAATACTGATATCGATCGGTTGAGCGATGCGTTGGTGAACAAAAAATGAATTCTGCTCACTGTCATGGTCACGGCATTTCACTGCCACTACCTTCCAAGATTCGGTCATTGATGTCCTCCATCAAGCTCCAAGCTTCGTCGTGGTGATTCCACGCTCATGGGTGGACTTCCCTATCACCTTCGTATCTCTCTCGGAGTGCTAGCTCTTGATGATTTTGCCGCAAAACCATCACATTTTAGCTTCGCTTGCTCACGGTTTCTTGGCAGAAAACAAGTGAAGAAATGCCCACCATGGGTGTGTGAGAGAGAAGAGAGAAGGAGAGAGAGAGATGGTTGTTTGTTTGGTTTATATGTTTTCAAAAAACATATACAAAAAATTTTAAAAATCAAATACCAAATAATAAAATATTTGTATGTCTTTCAAATATCACAATTGAGTGTTAAACACTCTTCCATCAACCCATCACTCATGAATAGTGACTGGTGTCAATCACTCAAAGTGAAAGACATCCATCACTTGATTGACGAATGATGTGACGCTAGAAGCGACTAGCGATTTGACGCTTGATTTGACTTGTGTGCCGCACTCGAATTCGAAATGCGAATGCGCTCGCAAATAATCCCGGGCTCGGGTTCGCTAATTCCAAATTAACGAATTTTCCGTTGCGTCGTAATTAAATCTAATTTAATTAAATAATCATGGCAATCATAATTACTATTCACGTCGCTAACGAATTAATTCTAAATTAGTTCGTTCGCCCGAATTAAAATCTAATTTCAATTCTGCGTCGAAATCCAATTTCGTTTAATATATCAAATATATTAATTTAATCGATTAATTCCAAATTAATCGTTATCTCTCTTTAATTGATATTTTATCTCAGATAAAATATCTCTGCAATTAATCACAGATTAATTTTCTCTCTCATCTAATTAATCCCAGATTAATTAAAAGTGCGAGTCATACGTCATAGGTGAATCTTCGGGAAGCGACCCATGAGATCCCTCGATATGTTGGCAGTAAATTCGGTCGTCGGACTATCCGAACACGTAAGTACCTCGTACTACGTTTATACCGATTTACAAGACAAGGTTGGCTTCTAGCAAAGCGCCATGCCTACCCAATTCTCCAGAAATATCCTTACAGGAATAAATGATCTATATCAGGCGTAGTATACGTAGTATTGCGTATCTCGATCCAGTATCAGATGTTTGGTAACTAGTCTCTATAATCGGATAAACATGACCTTTTTATTTTATCCTAATGACTGCAGTACTTAAGAGTACTAGTACCGTATCCTACGTGACCATCATCTCCATATAACTGAAGTGATACTTTCGTCTTGACATCACACCCAACACACTACGATTCTCAATATACCCAGCATAGGCGTACAGAGAACCTGTTAAAGCCCTGGACAACTGCAACCAAAGTATATTGATTGTCGCAAGTATTAGCGGTGCAAGTCTCAGGTTAAGACCAAATACACCTACCCTGATTTCGGACTTCCATAGACACATAGTCATACTACCAATGGAATTCTGATGGGGTCTATCCAGAGCGAAGCTATTTCCCGTACCATCGGTAAAACACAACCTCCTATTACACTTGCATGAGTATCTTATACCCAAATATATGAGAATTATGCCATTATGCCCTCACAACGCGTACAAGTGTAATACTAGTCTTTTACGCATTTATCGATGTCCAATCTCGACAATGCTCTGACTAGGGATATTTAATGATTAATGCTTCGTGGACTGATATTGTCTCATATCATTCTCAATCCAGGAACTAATCATAGGGACCTCCTATCATTTATATATCTTGGTGATCTAATCACAATGATAAGAGTGCAATCTCCTTTGTCACATAGTTAATTTGTACAACAACACTATGATCTGTACAAATAGTGACGCTATGGGTCATAATTGTCCAACACTTATTGCCTTGGTGACAGGAATAAACAATAGATCCTCCAAATTAGTCCAACACTTTAAATATGCTTTAAGGTAAGCTTTGAGTAAATGATTATCTAGATGTCTTCACAACTTTTCCTTTTGGCTATAAAAAGGTAGTGAGTGAAGGAAGACACCAAATCATTATCTAACTCTAGTAATACCTTTGGTTAAATTAACTTTAGTTTGGAAAGTTTTATTAATCCCTTGGTCCCAACCCATTTGTATCTTTTATAATGTCTTTTATTATAAACAAGTGATTTATATTTATTAGCCTTAAAGCAATAAATCTCTAAGTTCATCACGAAATAATTACTTAGCTAAGGGATAAGCAATACACTCTTTATTTCTTAGAAAGTCTCTAGATGCTTGCACCCTAAAATAATCATGCCAATTCTAATCATACATAGAATCATCAAGCATATGATTTTTAATATGTTGGAATTATTTTAGGCATTAAATAACTTTGATTAATATTTAATTATGATATTGCATTTTATTTTATTCAAATAAATTTACTATTCACGTTTTTCTGCATATATGTGAACTTTAAATGCAATTTCATAATTCAAATCTTAACCAAATCATGTAAAACTTGAGCCTAAAATTAGGTTCAGGGTGTTAGCTTTCCAACGAGCTTTTACAAACCCAATTGCGAGTTCAAATGAGAAAGAACTAATCAAAACAAAAATGGCGCGATGATACCACTGTTGGGAAGCGGCCGCGAGAGCGCAGCGGAAAATTAAAATTATTATGCCGCTTTTCCTTTACCCAAGACCCATTTGTTTTGATTATTCTACAAGTCTAGGCATGTTACTATATATTCTAAGTATAAAACTCATAAAACATGCAAAGAACATAAAACTAAACATGCTAACTATCATAAGAACTCTAATTAAAATAAAGAAAGAAAAAGACTTACTTAAACCGAAAACTCCTCCAATCCTCCCTCCAATCTACAAGCTTTTCTCAAACTCAGCAAGCTCTTCAACGTTCCAAAGAGCCACCCAAATGTGTGGCCTCCAAAGATGTACACACCAAAGCCAAAACTCAATGGCAAGACTACGCCTTGAGTGCACGGGTATTTTGCCTTTGGTGCTAGCCTAGGCAAATACCTCAAAACTTTTAACTCGAGGTTCCTCTAGTCAATTAGACTTAAGGATCCTCAAAATCAGTGGCTTACTCTTAAATTTTAGAGTTGCTCACTTATATAAACCCAAGATATGAAAGGTTTTGGTGTAAAAATTTGTGAAGAATTCTTTGGGTTTATATAATGCTCCAAAGACAACAAAATTAATTAAGAATCCGATGTGGGATAAAAGCTAATTTAATCTAAGCCATTGGATCTTAATTTAGTGGTTTAATGAGATTATAAAACCCTAATAAGAGTTTGGGTTGAATTGGAATTCAAAACAAATAAAAAAATATTACTATTCACATTAATAGTAATTTTTTTTATTCCAATTCCCAAAGTGACCCTATCGTCATTCACCAATCCCTAAGCCACTATGGAACCTCATAAATGATATGTTCAATAATTAAACACATTGAACCATTTATGAAAAATTCCTACAACAATCATATATGCTGTTATATTTGTACTGTGCACCTATTAATCATTGATTTCGACTTTGTTGTGTGTGACCTTTTGGGTTCCCCTCAAGTTGGACATGAAATGAATCGTGATAATTTAATCGAACATAAATTATCCTCCGATCAAATGGTCGTTCGATTTCAATGACCAAGGTTGACATCTAGCAACATTCCAAGGCCCCCAAATGAGAAGGAAAAATATATATACCCATTCTGTATGCGATTTACATATGATACGGTCTCTCGCCTCACTGTATCCCCACCTATTGACCTAGGGTACGGAAAGTGTCTACCCATATGGTCAAAGGTATGATGCTGATAGTGTCATGAATCGTGCTAACCCAAGAATCTCACATGATTCTTCCGTTGTGGCCACAGTCTCAAGCATTGATCATATATATCAACCCACGAACTGGAATACTACTCCTAATATTATCCGAGAGAGTGGCGATTCTCTGTTGTATCATTACAAACTTCATGTGTTTCAATAAATGACCCAATCATACCCTTATGATCGGATCTTTTGAACCGGGGAAGGATAATGTCAAACTTATTTGATCCATACATACGATTGTAAAGACCTCAAGTCTAAGGACTAGTCATATAATCGATACATGAAAGTTCTCACAGACACATGAGATAAACACTCCATAGGAAAACTTTCGGCGGTCAGTTCGATGGACACGAGCAACTCATGCATCCATGTGATACACCAAGCGGACGGATCTCTCGATATGTTGGCAGTAAATTCGGTCGTCGGACTATCCGAACATGTAAGTACCTCGTACTACGTTTATACCGATTTACAAGACAAGGTTGGCTTCTAGCAAAACGCCATGCCTGCCCAATTCTCCAGAAATATCCTTACATGAATAAATGATCTATATCAGGCGTAGTATACGTAGTATTGCGTATCTCGATCCAGTATCAGATGATCACGTGCTAGGCCTGGGGCTGGAATTGTGTCTGCCCCGTACGAAGCACATGTCGGATGTCTGATAACTAGTCTCTATAATCGGATAAACATGACCTTGTCATTTTATCCCGATGACTGCAGTACTTAAGAGTACTAGTACCGTATCCTACGTGACCATCATCTCCATATGACTGAAGTGATACTTCTGTCTTGACATCACACCCAACACACTACGATTCTCAATATACCCAGCATAGGCGTACACAGAACCTGTTAAATCCATGGACGACCGCAACCAAAGTATATTGATTGTCGTAAGTATTAGTGGTGCAAGTCTCAGGTTAAGACCAAATACACCTACCCTGATTTCGGACTTCCATAGACACATAGTCATACTACCAATGGAATTCCGATGGGGTCTATCCAGAGCGAAGCTGTTTCCCGTACCATCGGTAAAACACAACCTCCTATTACACTTGCATGAGTATACTATACCTAAATATATGAGAACTATGTCGTTGTGCCATCACAACGCGCACAAGTGTAATACTAGTCTTTTACGCATTTATCGATGTCCAATCTCGACAATGCTTTGACTAGGGATATTTAATGATTAATCCTTCGTGGACTGATACTGTCTCATATCATTCTCAATCGAGGAACTAATCATAGGGACCTCCTATCATTTATATATCTTGGTGATCTAATCATAAATGATAAGAGTGCAATCTCCTTTGTCACATAGTTAATTTGTACAACAACACCATGATCTGTACAAATAGTGACACCATGGGTCATAATTGTCCAACAATCTCCCACTTGGCCTATAGCGAGTCACTCGAGTGTCTTCCACCCGAACTATGTATGGTTGGCTCAAATTGATGAGAAAAGACTTTCGTCATCGGATTTGCATGACTATAATCTGATGCGATTATTCGATCATCACATCGCCACGATGTATGATCCGAACGAATCAGATGAATATCAAAGTATATATCTGGATCGTTGATAAGACCATTAATTCTTTAGCCTGTGCTGACGCCTGGCTCAGCTGCTAACAGAATTATATCTAATCTAATTAGATTTTGTATCGACCTAGAAGGCTTCTATTGCTGCCTGAGCTGCAGCAATAACCCGCATTTGTTGTTTATTCGGTAACAGTATCTTGCTTGGAAGATTTCCAGCTCACCGTTCATTTATTCAAACTGTATAGTACCGTTTACGACTTATAGTCATTTTATCAGTTTAGGAATCTTGCAGTAGTGATCCCAATCACTTCAAGTTCTCATTCTCCATAGATTAAGACAGCATCATTAGTTCTCTAAGATACTAACAGATGTTCTTAACATCAATCCAGTGATTATCACATGGATTGGCCTGTTTGTGAATCCATATGCTCAAAGCGTATGAGACACCAGGTCGCGTACATTTTACAATGTACGATTTCTCAGAGAGTTTTCTCGAAAGCCAAGCTTTCACCGATTATTATTATGGGAATATCATTTCTAAGAAATGACATATATTTCATTATTGTATTGGACAGCCACTGTCAGTGCACTCCCACTAACCCTCTTATATACACAAGAATCATTTCATTTTAAATTAAATCATACACCATTATGATTACATCAAAACGATAATTCCAAGAACCTATGCTTGCTTCAATCCAAACATGGATCGAATAACTCGCAAACCTTGTTTGCTAGTTTTGGTACGACAAAACTGTCAGGATGTTATAAACATCCTCCAAAAGGTTTCCTTTTCAGGAAAGCGATTTTCCCGTTAAGCTGACATATTTCATAAATGAAACATGCAGCTTTAGCAAGCATTATCCAATGGATTAACCATGGCAACAGGTAAAAGGTTGAATCGTAATCAACACAATGTTGATAACGATACCTTTCCGCTACAAGCCTAGCTTAGTACGTTGGTATGTTGCCTTCCATGTATGTCTTCCTTGAAGACTTATACAGTACCAATAGGCACAATGTCTTGCGGTACATTAACTAGTATCAAAACATAGTTGATATACATGGAATCCATTTCGGATTCATGGAACTTTGCCATAATAAGGGAGTCGATACCTTGTATCACTTCCTCATACGTAGTCAGTTGGTATTCCTCAATAAGATAGACATCTTTATGAGGTGAGATCAGAAACCCATACCCCAGGTTATTTTCTGACTCTCTCCGACTTACGCGGTTCTTGTGTATTCGAAGATTAATGGCAATAGTTTCATCCTTGATGAACTATTTTGTGTTCCATTAAGGATCGGTGCCAGGAATAGTATTACTCCGATTTTCATCGAGTTTTACTATCATCCCACTTACCACTGCATATAGGTATTCCTCTTAGGAAAACCGCATGGTGAGCAACAATTACATTGTTCTCAAGTGAGTTGTATAAGTACAATACTTTGGTATCCTTAGGATTACCGACAATTGGCACTTATCCAATTTGGGTTCTAGTTTGGTATCATCCAAACACATGCCTAACATACCCAAATTTTCAGGAATGAGAAACCCAGTTTCTTTCTTGTTCATATCTAATATGAAATCTGTCAAACAGATTTTTATGGAACCTTATTCTAAATAAGTTCTGCACTGTTTATGCGTATCCGTTGAAGGAAATTGTAGCTCAGAGCAACTCATGATTAACCTTATCATGTCCAACAAAATTCGGTTACTCGGTTCAGACACATCGTCAAAATGACATGTTTAGGGAGGAGTCCTCATTTGAAAGAATATTATACTCTTTCAAGTTTTGAAAAACTTATTACTTAAGTATTTTCCATTACGGTCTTACCGTGACGGTATAATACTATAGTCGATCTGTTTGTCTATTTTCGTGTCGAAACTTTAAAAGTTTCTGATTTGTGTTTCAAAAGAAACACATAACCATAATGTGATGCCACATCTGCAAAGGTCACGAAATATTCATATCCACCTCTAGCCTAGCTAGATATAGGCCCATTTGCTTCACTATGAACTAGGGCTAACAGATCGGTGGCATTTGCACTTTTACCAAGTAAATGTGTTTTAGGCACTTTGCCCAATAAACTAGATTCGTAGACTTTATTTGAATGGAATAAAATAAGTCTGAGTACCCACTCTTCAAAAGTGTGGATATACGAGTCTTGTTTAATTGTGTCCAAGATAACAATGCCACAATTAGTTTCTTCTGATCAAATCAGTTTGAGCTATTTGTTTGTCATGTTATATGTTTGAGATTTTATTTATATTCAAAATATAAATTCTGTTATTCACATCTAATGTGTTTATCTCAATATCATCTTTATATAATAAAACACTTTAGTGTTCTAGAATATAAAGGTATATCCGCAACGGATAATACACTGATATAAAGATAATGTTCCTAGTTAAACTAGTTACATTATAACAGTTTCCAGATTTAGGTACACACCCGAGGGTAGTTCCTAAATTTAGGTATCTACGGTTAAGACAGCGATTTTCATCCCGTTTCCAATTCGCAGATAAATCTCAATGGAAGTCAGTATCCTGCTCAAAGCAGATTCTGAACACCAGTATGTATTTATGTATCACACTAAGTATTTAAAATCCAATTTCAATACTAGTAGTGAACATAATCTTGAAAAACATATTTGAAGTCGGAGCCTTGCTCGTCTTCAATTCCTTCATGTCTGCTTTGTCCAAACGGTAGTCACGCTTCCGCGATCCCGTTTGCCACATTTAGGCAGACATTTTGGGATATGTCATTTATCTTCCTAGAAGATTATAATGATTTTACCTTTTCCCTTTTCATATTCCAGAAGCCTTTGGCTAAGCCTCGGCCTTCTAGAATATCGAAGTAAGGTGCGCATTGCGCTACTTTCCTAATTGCAAACTTTGACTTTGTCTCCTTGAGAATAGTCACTAACTCTCCAAGAGTTATTTATTGCAAATTAATACTTCTAAAATCTAAAGATAGATTTATGAAGATCCTTCAATTTCATTATCATACTTTAAGGATCTAATCCTTAGTTCTGATTCAGAAATTAAGGAGTCTACTGCGGTAAGTATAATGGATTAAGCACTAAAGTTATCATCACATTAATCTTCCAAAGATTATGTTCTACTATTTGCTTAACTCCGGGCTTAGGCCTAATATGTTATTTTATCAAATAAAGTAACTTATTAGTTTCGAGGACCATCCTGAAATTATTCCCAATTTCAAAATTAAACCATTTAAATACATTTTCCCTAGGATTATGTTTTAAATGTCAATCTTTCAATTTTATCTTGATTTTAATAGTCCAACTATTTAATCAAAGATTTAGGTACTATTTAATATAATGATTACTATAGTCCAACTATACAATCAACTATACTTTTAATTGGTTAAATTCAATTATATTGATTACTATAATCCAACTATAAAATCAACTATAAATGAATAGTTTGAATATAGTCCAACTATTTTTATTAAAACAACAATTTAAATATTAGTCCAACTAACATTTAATAATTTGACGAATGATATTTTTTTGAGCGCATATGGCAAGTAATTAAACGAATATTGCAAATTTAATTCTTGCATCCCACTATTTTTCGGCGAGCCTCTAACCCTCTGTCGAGTACTCGAGAAACCGTGTTTTCTAGTGGGCTAGGATACCGTTAAATATCACACAATCTTGACTTTGGCCAACAAATTGTATGATAATTAACTAGGTTGATCTCTAAGATCGATTGGATCCAATCCAATTCCTAGATCCAGTAGGGGGACATCCAAGTCCGAAACATATATCTTATATATGCCAATATATCCAATATATTGCCTAACTTTTTTCCTCTGAATCAACTAAGCCTTGGCTTTGGCACAACAAACTTAGTGATCCCAGTTAAGCGCGACCCATTGACCATGGAAAGCTTCGTAATCAATGTCGATGGACAAGAAGTGGTCTTGACTTTGGCCAACAAACCATAACTTGGACAAGACACCGATATCGAACAAAGCTATCGTGATTCAAACACATCCTCGACGGACAAAGGCCTTGACTTTGGCCAACAAGCCAATGCCAGTCTCGGATCTTGAGTAAGAATCACTCAATGGAAGGAAAGACGCTTAATATTTTACGAGGGTTTTTCGAGTACAAATTGACAACCAATTTATTATCTTTGTTAAGGTCTTATCATCATACACCCTTAAACATGCATTTTAAACACATAATAAAGCACGTATAAATAAATAATAATGATATGCGGATGGATACTTTACACAATGATCCTAGATCAAATATCTCTCTTTCTCTCTCCCGCTAGCACATGTATTACTTCTACCCGTTACACTACACTTCTAAAGAAACCTCATTTACATTGAGGGGAATAGGTGCGAAGAGAATACAAAGAATAAGGAGGTGATAAGGCTGGACACGCAGGTCCAATTAATAAATAAATACCTCGTTAAGGGGGGATTTCAGGTCTAGCACGGCTTGTATCTTTTGCGGGTTCGCTTCAATACCTCGTGAACTCACCATGTAGCCCAGAAATTTTCCTGAGGCTACCCCGAATGCACACTTCTCTGGATTGAGCTTTAAACTGTGTTTCCTCAGGAGTTCGAAAGTTTTCTTCAGGTCAGCCACATGGTCCCTTGGTTCTCCGGACATTGTTATCATGTCGTCGATATACCAGCATGGTTGTGCCGATGAGCGGTTTGAAGATTTTGTTCACCAGTCTCTGGAAAGTCGCCCCTGCATTCTTCAATCCGAAAGGCATTACTTTATAACAGTACAGCCCCTGGTCAGTGATAAAGGTGGTCTTCTCCTCGTCCGCAGGGTGCATCTTGACTTGATTGTATCCCGAGAAAGCGTCCATGAAGCTTAGCATCCCTTGGCAGGCTGTTGTGTCTACCAGTTGGTCTATATTTGGGAGGGAAAAGCTGTCTTTTGGACATGCTTTGTTGAGGTCGGTGAAATCTACGCACATTCTCCACTTTCCGTTAGATTTTTTCACCAATACCACGTTGGACACCCATTCTGGGTATTTTACTTCCCGGATGAAACCGGCTTTCAGCAATTTTTCCACCTCGGTTGCTATTGCTCTGCACCGCTCCTGGTTGAATATTCTCCTCTTCTGTTTTACTGGTTTGTGTAATGGGTTCACTGCTAAGCGATGACTTACGAATTTTGGGTCGATTCCGGGCATGTCATCGTGTCCCCATGCAAAAACGTCGGGGGTACTCTTGTAGACATTCCAACAAGTCTTTTCTTAGGGCCTCGTCTAGACTTCCCCCTATTCTTATGCTTTTCTTTGGTCCGAATAGTTTTACTTCTTCTAATTCTTCGGCTGCCCCGAGCCGTGCAGCTTTATCGGGCTGGGGAGCAGGGTCTTTCCTCGTGTTCTTGTCGTCCTCGTCTCTCTGTCTCTTCTTGGTGCCTCTTTCCACGCAGAGGGTCTCTCGCGAGAAAGTGGCAAAACAGCTGCGGGCTATCTTCTGGCTTCCGCATGTGATCCCGATCCCTTCCCGTGTGGGGAACTTCAATTTCAAGTAATAACAGGACATTGCGGCCTTGGTTTTCATCATGAAGGGGCGGCCGACAATGACTTGATAACTGCTCATGCAGTCTACTACAGTGAAGTTTATCATGATTGTTCGGGTTTTGGGGGCAGCTCCGATCGTCATTGCTAGTTGAATTCTTCCCAGCGGGACGACCGTTGAACCCCCGAAACCGTACAGGGGGGGTGCTGTCCTTGGTTAGAGCTGTGTACTCTACCCCCAGGCTTTCCAAAGTTTCTTTGGAAATTAAGTCTACCGCGCTCCCGGGATCCACCAAGATTCTGTCCACTTCTGTGCCGCCGATTGTTGCTTTGATTATTAGTGCGTCGACATGGGGGAAGCTTACCCCCTGAGCGTCTTCATCGGTGAACATAATGGGTGTCGACCGATTTCCTCGTGGGTTTGGGATTTTTTCTGTTTTCAGCACCTCTGTCCCCCGTGCTCGGCTGTAATTCTTTCTCGACCGGTTAGAGTCCCCGGCCAGCGTTGCCCCTCCCGCGATGACGTTCACCTCTCGATTCCTGTCCTTTGTCTGGCGGCCATGATCTCGTGGTCGATGTAATTGTTCAGGTACCCGTTCCGGGCCAGATTTCCATTTGTTCCCGCAGGTCCTTGCATTCATCGGTTGTGTGCCCTCTTAGATTGTGGTGCAGGCAGTAGTAGGATCTTTGTTTTTTCTGTCTGGGGGAAACCTCCTGAGGTCGGGCTCTATTAAGAGGCTTTCTCCCGTATCTCCATGATGATTTCCCCTGGCGGCTTGCTTAGGGGAATATACGCTTCCTCTCGGACCACGTGGTTTACTTGAGTTGCGGGCCCTTTTCCTTGATCCTTTTGTGCCATTGGCTTGAACTCTTTGGGTCTTGGATTGAACTTCCGGAATTCTCTTTCCGGTCGCCGATGGTCTTCTCTCCTTGTCACCCTTTCTCTGGCGGTTGTCCCTCTTGGATACTTTTTCCTCGCTTTCTAGTAGGATGTACTTCCTGGCTATCTCCAGTGCGGTAGCGTAGTCTGGTGTCTCATGGATCCTCAGGTGGGTCCACAGTTTCCCGACTCTTAGGGCCCCTTTCAGACTTTCCAGGGCTTCTTGGGATTCGTACCCTCCGACCTCGAGTACAGTGTTGTGATACCTTTCAATGAAGCTTTTCAGTGTTTCGTCGTCTCCTTGTTTCATGAGCCTTAGTTCTCCTATTGTTTTTTTGGGGGTGCATGCTCCTTTGAAGTGCCGGATAAACGACTTCTTAAGTTGGGAGAAGCTCTGAATGCTCCCCGGGGCCAGACTTCTATACCATAGGATGGCAGACCCACCTAAAGTTAAGGGAAATACCTTGCATATGGCGTCGCCCGTTACTCCCTGTACTTCCATCAGGAGGACAAAGTTTTCGATGTGGGATTTTGGGTCGGAGTGGCCTTTGTATGGTGCCATGGTCGGCATGTTAAATCGCTTCGGGAACTGTGCTGACCTTATCTCTTCCGTAAGGGGAGACCCCTCTTCCTCACCTCGGGTGTCTCCCGCGCCGGTCTTGAGGACTTCTCCCCATCTGGTCATCTTTTCTCAACCAAGACTTTATTTCACGGGTTGTGCCCCCGTGTCGCCTTCTGTGTCCTTCTGTTCGCCTGTCGTTCCGGGCGTGGCGTTCTTTAAGCCCGGAGGTCTCCTGTACGTCTTCGTTGTACTTTCTATCTTCCCTCTCGGAGCTGTAAAATCTGTCGGAGGAGAGGTCGGGTGATTGTTCCTCCTCTTCTTCTTCCCATGTGTCTTCTGATCGTGGCTCTCTTCCTACCACTTCAGATCTTATCCCATAGGGGCCTCTCTTTCTGGGTCCCTCGTTTTCGCTTACATCTACTACTCTTTTCCCTCTTTCCCTCTCTTTCCTCCTCTGTCCGGTCCCGGTTTCAGTTTTCTCGTTGTTTGCTCCTTCCATTATTTCTAGTCGATTCATCATAGACCTCATGCTATCTTCCATTTCTTTCATCCAGTCCATTGCCGGACCTCCTGGTTGGTGATTTCCGTCCTCCGCCATTTGTCTTATCACGTGAACTGCTTTTTGTGAAGCTCCCCACAGACGGCGCCAACTGTTGACGGTGGATTTTGGTCTCAGGGTAATATGGGAATATCACCTCCGAGGTAATCCTCCTTCAACGGTGAATTTGTTTGGTTATGGGGGACCAAACAAATTTAGCGGGGAGACGGGAAAACACACCAATCGACAAAGAGATTTAACGTGGTTCGGTGGATTTTGGGATCCGACCTACGTCCACGGACAAGAACAGGGTGGTGGTACTTTTTATTACTCAAATACACTCCTCGGGTCTCTTCTTTGCTTTTACAAATCGGAACTTCATGATTCTAATCCCTCACTCTTGTGATGATTTTCAGATGTCTTTTACACATGCTCTACCATCCTATTTATAATAATACAGAAATCAGACTCCTATTTGCATAAGAAATCCTATTTGAACTCAATCTTCTCTTCTTGTAGGGATTCCTGATCCGGTATTGCCTTCTTCTTCCGTATTCCCTTTTGGATTCTGACTCCTTCTCCTTGTGAGAGTAGGATATCTTTCTTATCTTATCCACAAGAATGGGGTGCTGTTGTCTTGAACACGGCTCGTTGTCTGGTCGGTCTTCATGAGGTCGGCCATGATAATCTTTTGTGCTGATAGTGTTTCTGCCGATCTTATAGTGATCGGTCATCCTGACCAAAGTGGTCGGTCTCCTCATGTTGTGGTCGGTCTCCTCATGTTGTGGTCGGTCTCCTCATGTTGTGGTCGGGTCGGATGTAAGATTTCAAACGATCAGGGATTTTACCTTTTTGTCCTTGCTGTACTGTCTTAAATGTTTGTAGTGCCTGAAAACACCATCAACAGTGGGTTTTATAGATCTCGAGGCTGTTGTTGAGCTTTTTTCCTCTGAATTTCGCTTAGGGTTTTAACTCTGACACTTGGTTTTAATTGCTTTTCAATTAGGTTTTCTAGGGTTTGTTGAAATTCGATTTGGTTTGGGTTTATCGGATAATATGGTTCTGTAAATGGGAACTAAAGGTGTTGGGTTGGTTTGGGTTTATCAGACAAGTTGGTTTCGGTTTGTTCAAAAAGAGCCCATCTTGTTCTGGCAAAGTAGCCCTCAATGTTGGAGTCAATCAGCTTGTCTTTTGTGTATTTCGTGATCTTATTGCTCCCTCAATGCTCGCCCCCATAGCCTATTTTCATGAAAAGTATGTTATTACTTTCCTACTAGTAATTGTATTATTCATTTTTGTAATCAAAGGTTTGATTTTTAAGAATAAAAATTGTAACTTTGCAGTTTGGATTATTTTTATTTTTGTTTTTGTTTTTGAGAAGATAAAATTTCTGTTGTTAAGTGGCACTGTTGGATTGAGAGTATTCATTTTAGCTGTGATTCAACTTGTTAGCATCTTAAATTGTAGTGATATGAGTAGAGACAGTCTAAGAACAGCTACAATTATGCTCATTGTTTATAAACTTAACTGAGAAATTGAAATGTTTTGCGTATTTATGTGTTGCCTGGGTTTATTAAGGCCCGTCATTGGTTATCTGCACTTATGATCATATTACACTAATTGCTGCATGTATAAAGTTCTGAGTTTTTGTGGTTAATACCCCTAAAATAGAGTAAAGAAATAGATTCATTGTCAGAAACCACTAGTTGTGAATCCAATCCCATTTCCTCATCCCGTTCAACCTGTAAATCTGTAGAGCTACTTTTGCAAGGATAATCAGGACTACTTGCGGGAGAGAACTTGTCATCTTTTCCATATACATCTGCATCTTCAGTTTTATTAACATCTTCGGTTTCATTACCATCTTCGGTTTTATTACCTACCAAAGGAATTTCAAGAGATTTCTCTACTGAAACCAGAATCTCCAAAGAGGAGCCCTTCTCATTTAAATTAGCATTCAAAACATCTTTTCTCCTAAGATCAACAGAACCACTGCCTGTTTGAGCATCTCCTTCCTTCATAACAATATTCTGAGTTTCATCTACTTGACATGTGTGTTCCCCCTCTCCTTCACAAACTTCCAACAGATGGCCAGAAGCAACATCATCATCATTCGTGGTGCATTCATGATCACATTCAACAATAGTCGTAGAAGAATTCAATTTATTAATACAATCATCAACCTACACATTATTATCACTTGAACTGAAATCCCCATTTCCCTCACAAAATCCAGCCCCTTCATCCAGGCCCAAATGAAACTGGGGAGTACTTAATTGTACATTCTCAACAGTCTGCTCTGACGCTGAGACAGGGGCTATAAGTACATGACCATATACACTCACCAATATGACTTCAGAATCTGAACCATGTGATTTCTGAAAAGGTCAACGTCCAAATCTTCGTACCGATTAGACCCATAATCTGACATCTCGACCGAACCCTCATCTTGAAATTCATTAAACCTCTGGTCGCCATCAGATTCAGTCCTCTGAAGTTTCTCTGCACTTCTTTACCCATGTCATTCTTCTTTCTTGGGCTAACAGGGTAAGTCATTTTTTTGTAAAGATCCATTGTTATTGGACTAGTAATAGCTTCCAAAACATCATGCTGAAGATTTATCTAGTCTTATTGCGAAGTTTTGAATACCTTTGATTAGGATATTTGGAAACCAGCTTTTGTTTCTTATTGGTCTTAGCTGCACCAATCCTACTTACGCTGCTGCCATACAACCTTCAATCCCAGTATTCACATTTCTCTTGGCTGTAATGATGGGGTGAGTGACAAATTTCTATCTGTCCCTAATTTAATTGGAGGTACAATCGTCTGTGTTTCTGGAGCCCTAACAATGGTTTTTTATAGTGGCCCGGCTTTGTTTGGATATAGTAACCAAGATTTTGTAGCGCAAAGTGAAATAAGTGTAAGGGGTCAACCGGAGCCTGCTGGATGGCTCGTGACTAGTTTCATCGAGTTTGGACTTGATCAGTGGCACCTTGGAGTTTTATGCTTGATAGGGAATTGTATGTGCATGGCTACTTTTACAGCCATTCAGGTACTGGATTGTATAGTTAACTGTATGATGAGACTTGAAATACCATTTCTGAAGTCAAACTATAAAAACTGAGAAGAGAATAATTTTTATGCTCAAAAAATATTCTTTGTGCAATTTTGGGTTTGTAAAAATGTCTTGTTATCTTATTTTGATCATGTAGTTGCTTCAATTTCCTAGATCGTCTGCATAAGCATGTAGTTGATTGTAACAGAAGCCTAGAAAACTAGGTTTCTACATGCAGCAGAACTCAGAAACTGGTAAAATTTTATTGTGAGTAGGTGTGTTATTTTATTTCCTTCTATTGTTATTTTATTTCCTTCTATTGTCATATTTAATGGTCATCTTCTTGTGTTTTGCTATTTCTATATTCTTGTGTTTTGATATATTTGCTTAATAAATTTACAGTCTGGTTCATCTTGTTTAAAGCTTGTTGATGAGAAGAAATCAGTCCCAAATGATGTTGGTCCAACTCAATGTGATATTGTAAGTTATGTTTTGATTAACAAAATGGCAAAAAATTCTCTAAAACATATTTGATTGTCATATTTATTGGTCATATTTGTAGGAGTTGTACACTTGCAAGATATGTAATATTGCGGTGAATGGCGCACAAGAATATATGTCTCATATGTGTGGAGAGCGACGTGTGTAACATGTACTTGTTTTTTAATTAAATATATTTGTGATGCCTATAACACTATTATTACATAATTTACATTTATATTATACAGATCAAAAGGCTTTTAATGGAGAAGTTGCAGGATCAACTCCAACGACAACTTTGCAGAGAAAAGTGAGTTGATACCAAATTTTAAGATTGCAAAGTAAAGTAGTTTGGTTGTAAATTTTTCTCAATTCTTCAGTTTTAATATTTTTTTTACATATAATTAGTTTTTATTTATCTATTAATATGAGATCAATATATGCTGATATAATTATTTTCATACAATCATGTGGTAACTATTTTGTTGGTTCAAAAAGTAGTGGACAAATGAGAAGTCAGTTCATTCGATGAATGGTTTCGTTTCACCATATGTTCAAAGTCTCTTTTTTTTTAGTTTGAATATAGAATGTAAATTTAGATGTGAGACGAAACAAATAACTTTTGATTTTTAAATTATAACTAGTTGGTCATTTGTCTGTTTTAATATTGGAACATAATATATTTTTTTGCTTGGAAATATAAATATTCTATTTATAGATACTAATGTATTAAAATTTATATTTTGTATCATTTTATAATACAAAATATTGTATGGTGTAAACATATTTTGAAATAAATTACTCAAGGTATCTTCTTAGTATTTACCTAATTTTGTCACTAAAAATAATTACTTTTAGAGGCAAAATGAATTTCGCAACTGAAAGTGACTTTTAGTGGCGAAAATTTCGCCACTAAAAGTCTACAATTTTCGCCACTATAAGTCTTCTTTCAGTGGCGAAATGAATTTCGCCACTAAAGGTTGACTTTTAGTGGCAAATTAAATTTTCGCCACTAATACCTTTTGTGGCGCACTTTTAGCGGCGAATCAGTGGCGAAATATAATTTCGCCACTAATAGTTTTAGTGGCGAAATAATGATCTTTAATGGCGAAAATTTTCGCCACTAAAAGTCAATTTTGTTGTAGTGAATACTCACTTTGATCGGCTTGGATGTTGGCAGAGAGTTCAAAACTTTTGCCTTTGAGAAGTTGCTCCAAGCTTTTCCTTTGATGTATGTTGAGCTTCCAAGCATGTCCTTGAATTCCAAACTCATGGATAGGTTTCCCTAACACATTTGAATGACTCATTGTGTGTGCTAGCACTTAGAAAAATTGCAACAATTTCTTCTTGTTCATTGATGAATTCGGCCAAGCCAAATTGGGAAAGAAAATGTTGCTTGGGCGTGAATGAGAGATAAGAGAAGGAAGTGAATAATTGACTTGTGTTTGATTTTCAAAAAAATCAAAAGACTAATACCAAATCTTCCAAAGTTGGTAAAAGTCACTCAAGCCTTTCATACTTGTGTGTTTTACACACAATCAACCACCCACCAAATCCCATAAACTAAATGTTGATTAAAGTGACTAGGTGATGTGACTTGTGTGGGCCCCACTTGATTCAAAATCCGAGTGGGCCTGCAAACACTTTCTGGGCTCGGGTTCGTTAATTCCGAATTAATGAATTTTCCGTTGCGACGTAATTAAATCAAATTTAATTAAATAATTATGCCTAGCAAAATTATTATTCACGTCGCTCGCAAATTAATTCTAAACTAATTCGTTTTCCCGAATTAAAATCTAATTTTAATTCCGTTATGAAATCTAATTTCATTTAATATATCGAATATATTATTTTATCGATTAATTCCAAATTAATCGCTCTCTCTCTTTTAATTGAATTTTATCCCAGATAAAATTCTCCGTAATTAATCATAGATTAATTTTCTATCTCTTCTAATTAATCCCAGATTAATTATGTGCGAGTCATACGTCATCGGTGAATCTTCGGGAAGCGACCTATGAGATCTCTGGATATGTTGGCAGTAAATCCGGTCATCGGAATATCCGAATACATGCGTACCTAGTACCACATTCTTACCGATTTATAAGACATGGTTGGCTTCTACCAAAGCACCGTGCCTACCCAATTCTTCAGAAATATTCTTTTAAGGAATATGTGATCTATGTCAAGCGTAGTATACGAAGTATTGTGTATTACGATCCAGTATCTGATGTCACATGCTAGGCCTGGGGCTGGAATTGTGTCTGCTTTGTACGAAGTATATATCGGATCTCTGGTAACTAGTCTCTATAATCGGATAATCATGACCTACTCATATTATCCCGATGACTGCAGTACAAAAGAGTACTAGTTCCGTATCCTGCGTGATCATCATCTCCATATGACTAGAGTGATACTTCCATCTTGACATCACACCCAATACACTATGATTCTCAATATACCCAGAAGAGGCGTACACAGAACCTGTTAAAGCCCCGGACGATCAAAACCAAAGTATATTGATTATCGCAAGTATTAGCGATGCAAGTCTCAGGTTAAGACCAAATACACCTACCCTGATTCGGATTCCCATAGACACATAGTCATACTACCAATGAGATTCCGAGGGGTCTATCCAGAGCGAAGCTGTTTCCGTACCATCGGTAAACACAACCTCCTATCACACTTGCATAAGTATCCAATACTTAAATATATGAGAACTATGTTGTTATGCTCCTACAACGCGCACAACTGCAATACTAGTCTATTCCGCATTATCGATGTCCAGCCTCGATAATACTACGACTAGGGATATTTAATGATTAAACCTTAGTGGATTGATACTGTCTCATATCATCTCAATCCGGAACTAATCATAAGGACTTTTATCATTTATGTATCTTGGTAATCCAATTACAAATGATAAAAGAGCAATTTCCTTTGTCACATAGTTAATTTGTACAACAACACCATGTTCTGTACAAATAGTGATGCTATGGGTCATAATTGTCCAACATCGCTCAAGTAGTAGAGTGATTATTATTCGAACGTCGAACACATATGCACTTAATATTTCTCTTATTAATATCAAAACTAACCTATTTAACTTAAATTAAACTATTAGTTGTGAGAGAGATTTGATTATTTAATTTAAAGTAAATAAAGAGCAAACAATAATTTGGAGATAAATTTTATGTGCGAGAAGAAACTAGGATTGTAATTTCACTTAATCATGCATGCAATGAGTTCAAAGACTTTCATTCAATTGAGTTGTTACAAATTATTAACCTAGAACACTAAATTATCTACCAGTCTCTTTCGATGGTCAGGTAGAAATATTCAATTTAAATCAATTATTTATATTTTTATGTTAATTAATTTAAACCAAATTTATTAAGGTCAGGTTATAATCTTTCCTACGTATACCTTTTAGGTATATGTCTATCCTGCAGCAAAATCTATTTAACGAATAAGATCACACGTATTATTCTCACGGCTAACCCAAATTCCATTCGTCGAGTTCCTAAGGATTTATCAATACTATTTTACTGTGGGCCAAAAAAATAAAATATGCGTTCAAGTATAGAGAATAATAAATAATCAATAACAATCCCAAAAGAATAAAAATAAGTAAATTAATTAATAAACATACTTAAGATCCATATCAACTACTCATAATATTCAATAAAAATGAGATAATGATTGTAACAAGCCATGAACTCATAAAAGATAAAGCTACAGAGAAAATGGAAGAAATAAACTCTCGCTTATAGTCTTCGTCCTCAAACTCCAACCCCGATTGATGCACTCGTTCTTGCCTTGCTCTAGACGTTTTTCTATGTTATAAGATTCCAAAATATATTATGAGGCTTCTTAATAGGGTTTGGGAAAAACTTGTGCTCATATATAAGGTCACAAGGTATTTCTTTGTTAAAAATCAGATTCAAGACGAAGTGAACAGATTCCTCCATGTTGGACGAACTCATCGCGTTACGACGCTCCTCAATTAACCATACTCACAACATTCAATTTCAAGGCTTGAGACTCCCTTTACCCCAATCGGCGCGTCGCGACGAACCAAATAATAGCCATTATGCCTCGGTTTAGTGAAGCAACTCATCTCGACATACTATCCAGTGTCAGGATACGACAATGACTTTGAAATTTGGCCCATATTGGATCCATACTGGTCGTTTCATCCCTTATTGAGTCCGGATAAATTGTAATATGATTTTTTTACCTTCAAAATGAAGCCAAACCACATTAAAGAGCTCATACAACTCAAAACAACACACAAAACATTAAGATAAAGGGGTGGAAAATATATGAATATTAGCCGCTTATTACACCCCCAAACTTAAAATTTTAATAGTCATTGAGCAAAACAAATAAAAATAAAATAAAACAAACAAACTAAAAATAAATTAAATTAACCTAAGCCATTTTCGTATGGATCACGATTTCATTTAGCGTATGCAACAAGCCTTTAAACGCCTAGGCGGTCATGGTAGACGAGTTGTAGTCACGTGAGGGCTTTCAGTGATGACACCAACAAACGTCATTCAATACACACATACATTCATGCAAAAATAATAAAATAAATAATCAGTCATGATAATTACACATAATATTGCCTTCAAAGAATGCTTACTAATAAAATCAAAGAACTTTCAAAATACCCAACGTAACTCAAATTTAACTTCTTGAATAAATCATCTAAGTCAGACTCAAGTGTATGTGTGTAAAGGTTCGATAATAACTCGACTCCTATATAAGCCAACCCAGTGCTTTCGTCTTGGAAATTGACATCCGATGGGTCAAACCATCCTAGATATCTCAAAAGTACTATGTATTTGCCTATTAAGCTCGATATGATATGGTTTCTTTTTTTCGTAATCTTTTAACTCACCTACACTTTAAAGTATCATTTCTCCTCATGATGGTCCTAACACTCGCCCATGGGTAGCTTCACGTTTATCGGTTATAGGTTGTTTAATTTTTTTCTTTTTTTTCAAAAGATATTTTCTTTCATTTATACTATTTTCATTTTTTTCAAAAGATCTATTTCTTTCTTCTTCTCTAGCCATATCATTTATCATAAATAATTATAAAGAGAGACAGATATCTAGACAAACAATCATTCATCATCAATTTCTTCAACTGATCAGTTTGTCAACTACTTAGGCTCTACTGCTAGAAACCTACTTTTTAATGTTTACGAGTCTAAACTAGATCACATAATCAAGACATCATATAAAATTCAATTAGGCACTTATCGTTTCTAAGATTTCATACGAATTCATCATTAGACTTATGTTTCACTATGTAGGACTTAATTTTTTAAATAAATAATAGAAACTAACACTAACATGCGCACACACCTCCAAACTTAAAATTTGCATTGTCCTCAATGTAAGATAAGCGTAAAGGGAAAAAAGTGAGGAACAATACTACCGTGCATAGAGTTGATCAGGCTCCTGCTGGTTAGACTTTGAATGTGCATAGTGTATGGGTTATGCTAGTAAACTAATAAATATGCAGATAGCACACAATAAAATAAAACTAAAGTAAAGACAACAAAAATTAACACGTGGGTTGCCTCCTAGCTAGCGCTAAGTTTAACATCTTCAGCCCGACGGTCTTTGAAGGTCTTCTTTCAAAGAGGCTTCAATGTGGCTTTGGATGTCCTAGATAGGACAATATAACGTGCATTACTGTGCAAGCTCCTCTTCCACAAATGTGATTGCAAATAAAAATATTCTCTACTCAATGCCCAAGCCACATTTTTCAAATATTTATCTTTTGGAGATCTCGACTAGAAGAATAAATCATCATGAGGTTTTGTAGAATGCTTGAGTTGAAATGATTATGCCATTTTTTCAAGCTTATGGGCGGTATCCATGATGCTAGCTTCCTCATGGTATGATGTGTCCCCTTATGTCATGAGATTCTCAATAGGCTCACACAACTACTTTTGTCTAACTCATTGTTCCACCACTTCCTCATAGATGTACTTTCAAATTTATTTTTTTAGATCTTTATCAGACATATGCATAATGCATGCTTCAAGATTGTATGTTGACAGTGCAGCGTAAATATATCTTGAATGACATCATTTACTTCGTCTACTCTAAAGCCCTCATCTTGCTTTGTTGGTATGGAGTTTCAGTATGACTCATCTACTTATGCTTCCTCATGGTAGACTAAGATGAAATTCCTTCTCTCTTCAGATTGTCTTCTGTGTTACATAGGAAAGTTCATTGTGGCCTCTGGCTTGGGTTGTTTAAGTCCATGTTCAAGGGTTTCATCTAACTCTATACCATTGCTTCTAATCTAATAATATTCTTTGCATTTTTCTTGTTCTGATTGGTTAACTGAAAAATCAAGTCCTCCATTGATTGTTTTGTTTCTTAAAGGGAATTCTTGAGCTTGCGTGGATAACAAGGTTGTAACGGCTTAGTGGGATATGCAGGACCTTCATTGTTGTGCCATGTAAAATTCTGCTAGTTTTTCCACCATGTATTGTAGTTGAAAGTGAAATGATCACAATGGTGGTTTCCTCCATATATCTCATAACTCAACATTGTGCGCTGAAAGGAGTAAGCATACATTGCGTTACTTAGCTTTGACATCCATTGATAGTTCTTGGCCAAGACAACAGGCCTCAGAAAATAGGAATGTGTCTCACCGATATGGGGTGTAGCATCACCTTTTATAACTCTTAATGCCTCTATCGCCAAATGATACTCTATTATTTTGACCACCTAAAATAAAAGAAAAATAAAAACAAAAATAAAAAGTAAACGAAAAGGACATTTAGCTAAGCAAGTAGATTGTTGTCATAATATTAATAATGAAAAATAAAATAAGTCCCCGGTAATGGCACCAAAACCTTGATCGTGATTTTATAAATCTAGCAAGTAATCGCACGTATTCCTCAACTAATATAGTGACTATTAGTCGGATGTCAAACCCACAGAGACTTAATATTTCTTTATTAATACTAAGACTATTAGTTGTGAGGAGTTTTGATTATTTAAACTAAAGTAAATAGAGAGCAAACAATAATTTGGAGATAAACATTATGCACGAGGAGAACCTATGGTTGTAACTTCATCTAATCATGCACACAATAGGTTCATGAACTTTTCATTCAATTGAGTTGTTACGAACTATTAACCTAAAATGCTAAACTATCTACAAGTCACTTTCGATGGTCTGGTAGAAATATTCAATTTAAACCAATTAACTATATATTTATGTTAATTAATTTAAACCAAATTCATTAAGTGCACCACAAAATATTAGAAAAGTACATTGTAAATTTCGTTTAGATTAAATAAAATTACATAATACTATTTATTAATCATGATTTGTTCACCATATTTTTTTAATCACATCACCATATTTTTTTAATCATTTGATGGCAGTACTGTTGCTTCTACCCATTTAGAGATGTAGTCTACTGCAACCAGAATGTACAGGTTTTCATATGATTGAACAAATAGTCACATGAAGTCAATCCCCCATACATCGAATATTTCCACTTCGAGAATGATTTGAAGAGGTCCTTCATTTTTCCTCAAAATATTTCTCGTTCTCTGGAACCTGTCACATTGAAGAATGAATAAGTGAGCATTTTTAAACAAGGTAGGCCAAAACAAACCTGATTACAGTACTTTGGCTGCGGTTTTATCTCCGCTGAAGTGTCCGCCATATGGTGATAAATGAAAATGTTGCAAGACACTATTAAACTCTTTTGTGGTACACAGCGTCTTATTAATTGATCAGCACAACGTTTGAATAGGTACGGTTCATCCCAGACATAGTGTTTGACTTCTTTGAAGAATTTCTGTCTTTGTTGATGTGTCCATTCCAACGGCCATTTCCCTGATACTATATAGTTTACATAGTCAGCATACCATGAGACTTATTGCTGTTTGATGGCAAATAACTTTTCATCTGGAAACGTTTCTTTGATTGTCATCTCAGTGCCAGTTGTACCTCCATTTTCAAGTCTCGACAAGTGATCTGACACTTGATTTTCTGTCCCCTTTCTATCACGGAACTCCACTTCAAATTCTTGCAGTAGAAGTACCCAACAGATCAATTTGGGCTTGGCATCTTTCTTCGCGATCAGGTATTTGATTGCTGAATGATCTATGTAGACTACCACCTTGAGACCCAGCAAATAAGAGTAGAATTTATCAAAAGTAAACACAAATGCGAGCAACTCATTTTCAGTTGTTGTATAATTGAGTTTTGCTTCGTTCAAAGTTTTACTGGTATTGTAAATGGTGTGAAAACATTTCTCCTTACGTTATCCCAAAACTACACCTATTGCAAAATCACTAGCATCACTCATCACTTATTACTGGCTTAATCACATGTGTATAACGTAAACGCGCGTATCTTTCAAGTAGTATAAAAAGTATCGATCCCACGAGGACTTAATAACTAAGCTATTAATTTATGAAGCCAAATTTTTACGAGTATCTAATAGATTGATTGTTTGATTGGATGATGAATTTAAACTTAGAAAAATAAAATTATGCGAAAGTAAATTGATGAAAATTCAAGATTATTAACTATACATGGTTGTGAATCTTTCCAATATCTTTTAAAGATGAAGTGGTTATCTCATGTTTGTGTAATATATTAGTTTACTGACCTGGAACACGAAATTGTACAAAAGCCTATGTCGATGGTCAGATGCAAATACCCAGTGTAACCCAATTAATCATATGTCTATGTCAACCAAGTTACCTGAATTCATTAAGATTAAGTTTCAATTGTGGCCACCCCTGCCCGACAGGTATATGTCTATCATGTAAGGAAATCTATTAAAGGATTATCTATCCTCAAGGAAGATCGTGGGCTATTAAGTCTAAGGCTGAAACCTAAAATTCCTTTGTCAAGTTTATTTTAAGTTTACCAAATCAATCTTATTAATGGCCAGCAAGAAACATTAAGCTTAAGACTTAATAAGTAAACCTTTATATTACCCAAACTATAAAATAATCTCTTATAAACCGGTGATATTGGAATTCATCACAACCCCAGATAACGGGCTTAGTTACGACACATATCTAAGGCTAATAAAAGCTTAAATAAAATAAAAGACATAAAGTAAAATGTTGGAAATTAAAAAGATAAAAATACAATAAAAGAAAATGTTGGGGTTCGAGGATCCACTTTTATTACTACTATTTTAGATATGTCACTTATTATAATATATTAACTTTGCGTGATATTACCAACCGACCATAAGGCGGTATCCTGATTAAGTCAAAATAATAATTAATTCCAACCGACCATAAGGCGGTATCCTCATTAAGTTAGGTTAAAACCAATTTCATTAAGTCCAACTGACCATAAGGCGGTATCCACATTAAGTCAGGTTTTAAATAGTTACTATATGATAATTATGGGAGATTTATCTAAATATTAGTAATAAAAGCTTAACCTTTCACCCTAGGAAGGGGGAATTACCTCCTCATTGATGAAAAGTAAATACTGAAAAGTAAATAATCGAAAGTAAATTACGTAAAGTAAATAAAATTAAATGCTGAAAAGTAAAGACTGAAAAGTAAATAAAAGAAAGTGCAAATGAGAAAATTAAATACTGAAACTGTAAATAAACAAACAAGATACAATCTTCAGAGTATTCCTAAGAAATCCCTTATAAGAAAGTATGTATTACAAATGAATTTTCGGCCCCTATTTATAGGAAAATTTTGCCTCCACGTGTCGCGACGTGCGCAACCTTGCGCATCGCGATGCACCGTAGATCTTGGACACATGTTTCCCGGTTTCCGGCGATGGTGACACGTGGCATGGCTAAATAATTAACTGAATTATTATGCTGACGTGGTGATGTCGATTGTCGGCAGCATGTGATGATGACACGTGGCACGACACATGTTAGCAAGAATTGCAGTGATGTTAACACGTGGCAGGCACATGTTAGTAAAGCGAACTTCTCTGATTGTGACACGTATCTGGCACACATTAGCATTACCCAGCGTATGTTAGCAGTCTCGTCGCCCAAATTACAAATTTGCCATTCTTGTCCATTTTTCACTATTTTGGCCCTGATTTGATTCCAGAGAGTCCTGAAACTTTATTTATCTACAAAATAGCACAAAACACGTCAAAATATTCACAAATCTCAAGAAACTATAGAAATTATTAAGTTAAATGAGTGGGAAATAGTGATATATTTACCACTCATCACACCCACAAACCTAAAATTTTGCTAGTCCTCGAGCAAAACAACAAGAAAAAATAACATAAACATCTTTAAAATTAAACTAAGTCACTTTCGTAGGGATCACGGTTGCATTTAGCGTATGCAACAAGCCTTTAAACCCCTAGGTGTCCCTAGTGGACGAGTTGTAGTCTCGTGAGGGCTTACAGTAACGATACCCACAAATGTCAATGTAAAACTAATGCACACAAAAGCAAAAAGACAAGAGAAAAGAGAATAAACAAGTTAGTGACTAAATCGGTGAAACTCCTTATTCAAGTTAATAGTTGTTTTCTTTCTTTCTAAATTACCGAATAAGTAAATTCTCTGATTATTTTTACCATTCTCCATACACACAGCTAACAAGATATTATTCAACTCATTGTTCCCACAATATTCATAAGTGTAGTTGAAAAGAGAGTAATATTTTTGTCCTAAAGTTATATCAGAATTTACACCCTTTTTTAGCAATGGAAATTTTTCTGATTTTTTTGATTTTTTTTATCCCATAGCTTTTTTTAGATGCTTCCTCCAATTAAACTATAGCACTGAATAATACAAACTTTTCAATTACAGCTCATGTCCGTATGTTACCATGTATGTTGATAATACCTGTCAACTGAGCATATGAAGAGCCATTTTAGTTAGTTTTATGGAGAATTCAAAAATTAAGTAATTCAAAATGAAATAAACATAAATTAACTTGTTCCGAAATAGGTTGAGATACGTCTCAAGAGAGGAAATTCCTTACACAACTATCTCATACCAATATCACCTGATTAATCAAGTTTAAAAACACAAAACACAAAATATTTTTTTCTTAAATTTTTGTAAAAATTTTTAATTTTTTTTGAAAATTTTTGACTAAAAATCAAATAAAAATAACACAATAAAAATAAGATACTAGTCAACTATTCCCCTCCCCCAACCTAAATAGGACATTGTCCCCAATGTCTTAAAAAGTAGAAGAAGAGTTTAGAAACAGTACCTAGTTAGCTGAAATTCTACATCTAAAAGGAAAATTTAAAGGTTAAGATCCAGATTTATCCGACGCTTCTTACCACGATCATTATCAGACCAGATTATCTTGGAAAGGATAGGGTCAATTTGTGGTTCAAATGCTAAAATTTGGTCAATTAAATCTTAGGCAGTTCTGGCAGTAAAGAGGAGTTCCTTTACAGGTTTTGACACGAACTCATTTCTTCAGGCATCATCAAGAAATACACAAAGAAAATCATAAAATCCTTCAGCATTAAACAGTCCAATCGGTTTCTGGTGTATGTTCAAGTTAGCCCAAGATAGTACTGTAAAAATTTCCTCCATTGTGCCTAAACCTCCTGGAAAAGTAATAAAAGCATCAGCATGGTTAATCATTTCTACCAGTCGTTCAGACATACCTGGCATGATCAGTTCCTCTCCGTTTGATGGTCCTATAAGATTCGCCTCTGCCAAAGGTTTTGGGATGATTCCCATGAGTTGAATGCATCCTTCCTGTACAGCCCTTGAAACGATCCCCATTAGTCCAAGATTGCCACCGTCATATACTAAATGCATACTCTTCTCAGTTATGACTCTACCCAATTCCAGTGCTGCTCCAACGTATTCTGGCTTAGAACCAACACTAGTACCGCAAAACACACATATGTTTACAACTCGTCTTCTTGAAGTAGCTTCCATTTTTATATGTTTCTTTCTCAATTCTGGATGCCTTCAAAAGTGCAATGATGAGTTGAATTTATAACACCTGAAAAAGGGTGAGTAATAATAGCACTAGTTTCTGCGAAATGACAATTATTAGTTAAACAATAAAATATATCATGAAAGTCAAAAGTCTGGATCCTGTCGGAGAAAATAAAAGAAAATAACAAAACTAATCACAATTATTAGATATATACAAAGAAAAAATAATATTTACAAAAAGTAATGGCTTGATTGACATCTATGCGTCAGAGACAAGCTTCCTATCTAATTTTCTTATAAATTGGCAAACAAGGTCTTTTAAAGTCAGATTCCCAAGACTGTATTGTTGTCTTTCTTTTCGGAATTGTGTATATAACATGTGAATTGCATGATGCATATATCCATTAGAATGCGTCTCAAGAGTCTTAGATATGTCATCTAAAGACTCCTTACTTAAGCCATCCCTAATGAATTTAATTTTATCTTCACTGTTATCAGATACCATTCCTAAAGAATGACAACGAGTATTACATGTCATACGAGCACATTTATAGCAAACACCCATTCTTTTAGCTCTTCTCTTTTTAGCATAGGTGCTTTTTCCTAAACCATGCAAATATGAAATAAAAGAGTCAGAGGACTCACCTGCCAATCGGACCCGTGCTTCAATAATCCAATGAATGTCATTAGGAATACCTTTGATCATCAGAAGTCTCATTCGTTCCATGTGAGCTTTGTAGACTTTCATCAGAGAGTTTAGAGGGAGAGAAGGAAATTTCTTATGAAGATTTGCGAGAACGTCTTCCATCCTGAAATATGACTTTACCTACAAAAATTAAACACACAAATAAATCACACCAAATCACAATATATATACAAATTGCATAGGTTGCCTCCCTGCTAGCGCTAAGTTTAACATCGTCAGCTAGACATGACTGCCCGAATGTTAAGCTGGATCTGAAAGTGTGACACTTTCTTTTTGTCGCTTAAATGATTCTCCCCCAGTTGTGCTTGACACGCTGACTGTTAACTTTGAATGTTTCGTTGGTGTTGAGATCAAGTAACTCAACAGCTCTATATGGTAAAACCTGAGTGATCACAAATGGATCTGACCACCTTAATTTCAACTTTCCAGGGAAAAATTTTAACCTTCAATTATATAACAACACCGCTGCCTTGATTCCAATTATCTGCGCACTATTTTTCTACCATTCCATTTCTTGGTCTTTTCTTTGTATACTCTGGCATTCTCATTAGCTTGTAGGTGAAACTCCTCCAATTCATTGAGTTGGTGGAGTCGTTTTTGTCATACTGCTTGTGGATCAAGATTTAAATTCTTCAATACCTAGTACGCCTTGTATTCAAGCTCAACTGGCAGATAGTATGCTTTCCGAAACACCATTCGATATGGGGACATACCAATGGGTGTCTTGTAAGCTGTCCGGTAGGCCCATAATACGTCATCTAGTTTTGTAGACCAATCCCTCCTTGTTGATCCAACGGTTCTCTCCAATATTCTTTTGATCTCCCTGTTTGAAACTTCAACCTGTCCATTTGATTGTGGATGATAAGTTGTGGAAACTTTATGAGTAACTCCGTATTTGGATAAGAGTGCATCAAAGTATCTGTTGTAAAAATGTGTGCCACCATCGCTGATAATCACACGAGGTGTTCCGAAGCGAGTGGAAATATTCTTTTTAAGGAATTTTATCACCACTTTAGAATCATTTGATGGCAGTGATATTGCTTCAATCCATTTGGAGACGTAGTCTACTGCAACTAGTATGTACATGTTTCCGAATGATGGAACAAAGGGTCCCATAAAATCAATCCCCCACAAATCAAATATCTCCACTTCCAGAATATTTTGCAAAGGTCCTTCATTTCTTCTCGAAATATTTTCGTTCTCTGGCATCTGTCACATTGAAGAGCAAATAGATAAGCATCTTTAAAAGAGTGAGCCAGAACAAATCTGACTGTAGGACTTTGGCTACAGTTTTATTCCCGCTGAAGTGTCCGCCGTATAGTGATGAATGACAATACTGTAGGACACTATTGACCTCCTCTTGTGGAACACAATGTCTCAGTAATTGATCAGCACAACGTTTGAACAGGTACGACTCATCTTAAACATAGTGTTTGACCTCTTTGAAGAACTTCTTCCGTTGTTGAGTTGTCCATTCCAACGGCCATTTTCCCGATACTATGTAGTTGATATAGTTAGCATACCAAGGTGATATGAGGGAGCATTAAGAAAACAAGCCTCGAAGTATGGATCCAAGCATCCAAAGATGAAGCCTAATAATCCATTCAAGTTATTTGGCAATGAAGGGGTCGAAAATATACAAGTGAATGCCTCATATAGGATGTTAATGTTATTGTTTATTTTAGAGTGGGCCGACTGTTAGGAGCCCTAGGTTTTAATATTGGTGTTTATTCTAGAGTGAGTCAAATGTTAGGGGCCCAATGTTTTATTTGTAATAAGGATTATTACCTAGGATTATTTTTGATTTTTTAACATATTACAATTAGGGTTTCCATTGTACTATTTAAATAAGCTTTTCATTAATAAAATGGATGGATGTTTTAACCCTAAAAAATTTAATATTGCCGTCAGGCACATTGGTGGTGAGGCCGTGATGGCTAACCATGGAAGGGTGGATTCTCTTCAAAAATTTATCAAAGGGGTTGTTGTCCTTTCTTGCGTTTCAAGCAATTAAGGGTTCGTGAGGCTTTGTTCTTCACGGGTTTCTAATCTTCAAACCTCGTTATGATTTCTTGGGCGCTCATAACAATCTTTTGTGGGTTTCATAGGCTTTGTTCCTACGGGGTTCACAGGAGTTGCGTGGATAATAATCTGTTGTAGGTTTGCTTGGCTTTGCTCCATACAGGTTTTCATAAGTTGGTATTCAGATCTTTGGTTGCAGAGCAGGTTATATCTTATAGTTTGTGTCATTTTAACTTTTTTCTTTCATTCTTTTTCTATGATTTTTTCTTTTCTTTGAGTCTTGTTTCTGTTAATTTTTTTTCTTTTCTCTAAGTCTTGATCTGTTAACTTTTTTATTTTCTTTGAGTCTTGTCTCTGTTAATTTTTTTATTTTCTTTTAGTCATGTTTCTCTTAATTTTTCTTTTCTTTGAGTCATGTTTCTGTTAATTTTTTTTCTTTTCTTTGAGCATGTTTCTGTTAAATTTGTTTTCCTTTTCTTTTCTTTGAGTCATATTTCTCTTTAATTTTCTTTTCTTTGAGTCATGTTTCTGTTAATTTTTTTTTCTTTTCTTTGAGTCCTATTTCTATCAAATTTTTTTATTTTCTTTCTTTCTTTTTCTTTTGTCATCCTGCATGTGTTGGATTCAAAAATTTCAAAAAAAAAAATGAAGAAAAAAAACGTGGGCTGTAAAAAAAAAACACAAATCATGTGCCATAAAAAAAAGGAACATAAAGACAAATCAGATTTTGTTAGAGATAAAGTGTTTGGACATTACAGATTGACCTTAAAGATTCGAGGATGAATCTTCTTAAAGAAGGGGAGAATGATATGATGCAAGGAGCATTAAGAAAACAAGCCTCGAAGTATGAATCCAAGCATCCAAGCATGAAGCCTAATAATCCATTCAATTTATTTGGCAATGAAAGGGTCGAAAATATACAAGCGAAGGCCTCCTATAGGATGTTAATTTTATTGTTTATTTTAGAGTGGGCCGACTGTTAGGAGCCCTAGGTTTTAATATTGGTGTTTATTCTAGAGTGGGCCAAATGTTAGGGGCCCAAGATTTTATTTGTAATACGGATTATTACATAGGATTATTTCTGGTTTTTTAACATATTACAATTAGGGTTTCCATTGTACTATTTAAATAAGCTTTTCATTAATAAAATGGATGAATGTTTTAACCAAAAAAATTTAATATTGCCGTCAGGCACATTGGTGGTGAGGCCGTGATGGCTAACCATGGAAGAGTGGATTCTCTTCAAAAAATTATCAAAGGGGTTGCTGTCCTTTGTGGCGTTTCAAGCAATTAAGGGTTTGTGAGGCTTTGTTCTTCACGGGTTTCTAATCTTCAAACCTCGTTATGCTTTCTTGGGCGCTCATAACAATCTTTTGTGGGTTTCACAGACTTTGTTCCTGCGGGGTTCACAGGAGTTGCATGGATAACAATCTGTTGTGGATTTGCTTGGCTTTGCTCCATGCAAGTTTTCATCACAAGGGGCATCATGTCGTTTCATTGCAAACAACTGTTCAACTGGAAAATTTTCTTTGATTGTCAGTTCTTTGCCAGCTGTTTCTCCTTTCTCGAGCCTTGATAAGTGATCTGCCACTTGGTTTTTTGTCTCTCTCCTGTCTCGGATCTCCATGTCAAATTCTTGAAGTAAAAGTATCCAACGGATCAATTTGGGTTTGGCATCTTTTTTCACGATCAGGTATTTGATTGTTGAATGATCTGTGTAGACCACCACTTTGGGACCCAACAGATAAGAGTGAAATTTATCAAAAGTGAATACAACTGCAAGCAACTCATTTTCAGTGGTTGTGTAGTTGAGTTGAGCTTCATTCAGAGTTCTACTGGAGTAGTAAATGGTATAGAAAATCTTTGCTTTGCGTTGTCCCAAAACTGCACCTACAGCAAAATCACTAGCATCGCACATCACCTCAAATAGAAGGGTCCAGTCTGGTGTTACTATGATGAGGGCAAATACCAACTTCTGTTTCAAGATTTCAAAAGCTTCGTGGCATTCTTTGGTGAAGTTGAAAGGCACATCTTTCTCCAGAAGATTGCACAGAGGGTTATCAATCTTTGAAAAGTTTTTGATAATCTCATGTAAAAGCCAGCATGTCCGAGAAACTTCGAATCCCTTTGAAAAATATTGGTGGAGGTAGTTTTTCAATTGTTTTGATCTTTGCTTTGTCTACCTCGATTCCCTTTTGTGAGATCTGATGTCCCAGGACGATGCCTTCCTACACCATGAAGTGGCATTTTTTCCAGTTGAGTACCGGGTTGGTATCTTCACATCTTTGTAATAATTGTTCCAGATATTGCAAACAGTGATCGAACGAGTTTCCAAACACAGAGAAATCATCCATGAAAACCTTTATACTTTTTTCCAACATGTCTGAGAAGATGGCCATCATGTAACGTTGAAATGTAGCAGGAGCATTACATAGTCCAAATGGCATTCTGCGAAAAGCAAAAGTACCATATAGACATGTAAAAGTGGTTTTCTCCTGATCTTCTGGGGCAATGGCTATCTGATTGTACCCCGAGTATCCATCCAGAAAAAAATAAAATTCATGTCCCACCAATCTGCCTAGCATCTGGTCAATGAATGGCAGTGGAAAATGATCTTTCCTTGTTGCTTTGTTCAACTTCATGTAGTCCATGTATACTCTCCATCCAATCACCGTTCTTATTGGAATCGGCTCATTCTTTTCATTTGTGACTACAGTAATTCCTTCTTTCTTTGACACACATTGCATAGGACTCGCCCAACTGCTGTCAGAGATGGGGTAGATGATGCCGTCATCTAACCATTTGATAATTTCTTTCTTCATGACATCCTTTATGATTGGATTTCGTCTCCGTTGATACTCCACTGTGGGTTTGTACTCATCGTTCATTAGAATTTTATGCAAGAAAAATGATGGACTAATGCCTCGAATGTCTACTATAGTCCAGCCAATGGCTTTCTTGTGTTCTCGTAACACTCTCAGTAACTTTTCTTCCTGCTCCAATGTTAGCGAAAAATAAATAATCACAGGTAATTCAGAAATATTACCTAAGAATGCATACCTGAGATGGCTCGGTAGTAACTTTAGCTCCAGCTGCGGTGGTTCTTCAATTGAAGGCTTGATTATCTATTTCTTTGGTAGTTCCAGACTTTCCACTTGTGGTGTTGATTTGAAGCGAAATGGTTTGTCAAGATAGTTGATACATTCCAGAATTTCAGCATCTAGCTCACTATCAGTCATGTTAGTGATGCAAGCTTCAAGTTTATCCGAGGGAATTAGTATTGCATCAGTATCCTGGATGATACTATCTACAACATCAATTCTGAAACATTAATCTTCCTTTTCATCACTCGGGAATTTCATGGCTTTGAAAACATTGAAGGTAACTTCTTAGTCATGAACTTTCATAGTTAGTTCTCCTTTTTATACATCAATAACAGTTCGACCTGTAGCCAAGAATGGTCTTCCCAAGATGATAGGTACATCTTTGTCTTCTTCCATGCCAAGGATAATGAAATCTACTGGGAGAATGAGTTTGTCAACTTTGACCAACACATCTTTAAATATTCCTCTCGAAAATACGAGTGTTCTATCGGTGAGTTGCAGAGAGACAGAGGTGGACATTGCTTCTCCAATTTATAATTTCTTGTAAATAGAAAAATGCATCAAATTAACACTAGCATCTAAATCACATAAAGCTTTACCGATGTAATGTTCTCCAATGGTGTATGGGATAGTGAAACTGCACGGATCTTTCAACTTTGAGGGAAGTTTCCTCTAAATGATAGCGTTGCATTCTTCTGTCAATGCTACTGTCTCATAATCTCCCAATCTCCGTTTTCGTGAAAAAATGTCTTTTATGAATTTGACATAACTGGGCATTTCTTCCAATGCTTCAGCAAATGGAATGTTGATATGCAGCTTTTTGAATACCTCCAAGAATTGAGCAAACTGTTTGTCCAGTTTGTTTTTCTAGAGATGTTGTGGAAAATGTGGAGGTAGTGTGATTCTTTCTTGATCTTTTTCCTTTGCTTCTTTTTCCTCCATCTGTGGAACTACATCTTTTGGAACTTCCTCAATTGATGCCTTGATTCCAACATCTTTGTTAATTTCAGTACCGCTTTTCAAGGTAATGGCTTGACATTGCTCCTTCCCTCGGTTCCTTAGATTTGGTTCTGTGTTGCTAGGAAGGTTTCCTGGTGGTCTGTAACTCTGAGCATTGGCCAGTTGTCCAATTTGATTCTGCAGTGCTTTAATAGAAGCTGATTGGCTCTGAAACATAGCATCATATTTTTTTAACTGAGCTAGCACTTCTGCTATTCCTGGTTATTTTTCATGCTCCTGGCCTTTGTTTTGTTGTTGGAATCCAGGTGGTGGTGGATAGTTCTTTTGCCCTGAATTATTGCTCCATGCGAAATTGGGATGATTCCTCCACCATGGGTGGTAAATGTTGGAATAAGGATTGTTCCCTTGTCTGTTGAAATTGTTGACATAATTCATTGTTTCTTCATGTTGATTTGGCTCTAGTGCTCCTCCATATGGTGAACTTGTGGATCCAGCATTGCCTTGCATGCTGAGAGTTTCCATGAATTTGCATATCTGATCTAGTTTGGCATTCACTGCAGTGTTGGATCCAACTTTGTAAATTCCTTCAATTTTTTGAATCATGCTTCCTTCTGTTGGCCACAAGGAATTGTTGTTAGCCATTTCTTCAATTAGGTCCCAGACTTGATCTTCTCATTTTTCCATCAAAGTTCCTCCAGCAGCAGCATCAATTATGGTTCTCATTATTCCAGAAAGTCCATTATAGAAGGTTTGGACTTGTAGTCACTTTGCAATCTCATGGTGAAGACATTTTCTGAGTAAATCTTTGTACCTTTCCCAAGCTTTGTTGAGGGATTATGAGTCATATTGCATAAATGATGTGATGTCATTCCTCAGCTTTGTAGTTCTGGCTGGTGGAAAATACTTTGCAAGGAATTTAGTGGCTAGAGTGTTCCAAGCTGTGATGGAACTTGCTGGTAGTGAATGTAGCCAAGCTTTAGCTCTGTCTTTCAAGTAATATGGGAAAACACGTAGTCTCATTGCTTCTTCAGCCGCGCGATTGTAATTGAAAGTGCCGCAAACTTCTAGGAAGTTACTGATGTGAGCATTGGGATATTTAGTTGCATTCCTCCTAAACTGAACTGACTGTTGAATCATCTGGATGCATATTTTGATGTCACACGCATTTGCTGGTAAGGGAGGAAGTACAATACATGAAATGAAGCCGTCAACCACTGGAATGGTTCTGTCTCGAATAGGAATTGGAAGTGCAACTTCCAAAGGTTTAGATTATATGTTGACGATTGCTTCTTGGCCTTCTCGCCTTTCCCTTCTCAACTGTCTGATGGTTATTTCAATCTCTGGGTCAAGCGGTCGAATTTCAAAGCTTCTAGTTCGTCTCATGTAGTGTCTGAGAACCTGAAACACAAAAAAACTGAAATAATAAGTAAAAAGAAATTAGATACAAGTAAAGGTATCTAACCCCAAAACTAATAGTAAAAGATAAATAAGTCCCCGACAACGGTGCCAAAAACTAGACTAATCGCACACGTATAACGTAAGCGCAAGTATCGTTCAAGTAGTATAAAAAGTATCGATCGCATGAGGACTTAATACCTAAGGTATTAATTTATGAAGCCAAATTTTTACGAGTATTTAATGGATTGATTGTTTGATTGGATGATGAATTTAAACTTAGAATAATAAAATTGTGCGAAAGTAAATTGATGAAAATTCAAGATTATTAACTATCCAGGGTTGTGAATCTTTCCAATATCTTTTAAAGATGAAGTGGTTATCTCATGTTTGTGTAATATATTAGTTTACTAACCTGGAACACGAAATTATACAAAAGCCTCTGTCGATGGCAGATGCAAATACCAAGTGTAATCCAATTAATCATATGTCTATGTCAACCAAGTTACCTAAATTCATTAGATTAAGTTCCAATTGTGGCCACCCCCGCCCGACAGGTATATGTCTATCCTGTAAGGAAATCTATTAAAGGGTTATCTATCCTCAAGGAAAATCGTGGGCTATTAAGTCTAAGGCTGAAACCTAAAATTCATTTGTCAAGTTTATTTTAAGTTTACCAAATCAATCTTATTAATGGCCCGTTAACAAGTCTAGTTAACAAGAAGCATTATGCTTAAGACTTAATAAATAAACCTTTATATTACCCAAACTATAAAATAACCTCTTATAAACCGGTGATATTGGAATTCATCACAACCCCAGATAACGAGCTTAGTTACGACACATATCTAAAGCTAATAAAAGCTTAAATAAAATAAAAGACATAAAGTAAAATGTTGGAAATTAAAAAGGTAAAATACAATAAAAGAAAATATTGGGGTTCGAGGATCCACTTTTATTACTACTATTTTAGATATCTCCCTTATTATAATATATTAACTTTGCGTGATATTACCAACCGACCATAAGGCGGTATCCTGATTAAGTCAAATTAATAATTAATTCCAACCGAACATATGGCGGTATCCTCATTAAGTCAGATTAAAACCAATTTCATTAAGTCCAACTGACCATAAGGCTGTATCCTTATTAAGTCAGGTTTTAAATAGTTATTATATTATAATTAAGAGAGATTAATGGTTTGGCAATCTTGGTTAATCAGAGATCAACTTCTGTTTCAAGATCTCCAAAGTATAGTGACATACTTTGGTGAAGTTGAACGACACGTCTTTCTCCAGCAGAATGCATAATGGTTTGGAAATCTTGGAGAAATCCTTGATGAATCTCCTGTAAAATCCTGAATGCCCAAGAAAACTTTAAATCCCTTTGATGGATGATGATGGAGGTAATTTCTCTATCATCTTGATCTTTGCTTTATCTACCTCAATTTCTTGCACCATGAAGTGGCATTTCCCCCAATTGAGTACCAAATTGCTATCTTCACATCTTTGTAACACTTTTCCCATATTTTGCAAGCAGTGGTCAAACGAGTCTCCAAACACTGAGAAGTCATCCATGAAGACTTCCATGCTTTGTTCTAACATGTCTGAAAAGATGGCCATCATGCAACGTCGAAATGTGGCAGGAGTATTATAGAGTCCAAATGGAATCATACGGAAAGCAAAAGTACCTCACGGGCATGTGAATGTGGTTTTCTCTCGATCTTCTAGGGCGATGGCAATCTGATTATACCCCAAGTATCTGTCCAGAAAGCAGTAGAAATCATGCCCCGCCAGTCTGTCTAGCATCTGGTCAATGAATGGTAGCAGGAAATGATCCTTTCGAGTGGCTTTGTTTAGCTTCCTGTAGTCAATGCATACTCTTCATCCAGTCACTGTCTTAGTCAGAATCAGCTCGTTCTTTTCATTTGTGACTACAGTCATTCCTCATTTCTTGGGTACACATTGCATAGGACTCACCCAAGAGCTATCAGTGATGAGGTAGATAATACCTGCATCCAACCATTTAATGATTTCTTTCTTTACGTCTTCCTTCATGATTGGATTCAATCTCCGTTGATGCTCCACTGTGGCTTTGTACTAATCGTTTATCAGGATTTTATGCATGCAAAATGATAGACTGATGCCTTAAATGTCTACTATAGTCCAGCCAATAACTCTCTTGTGCTCATGTAGCACTCTCAGCAACTTATCTTCCTGCTCCCATGTTAGCGACAAAGAAATAATAACAGGTAAATCAGAAGAGTTCTCCAAGTATGCATACCTGAGATGGCTCAGAATTGGCTTTAATTCCAGCTGCGGTGGTTCTTCAATCGAGGGCTTGACTCGCTCCTTTTTTGGTAGTTCCAAGCTTTCCACATGTGGTGTCGATCTGAAGCGATAGGCTCCTTCAAGATAGTTTATACATTCCATAATCTCATCATCTAATTCTTTGTCAGTCATATTGGTGATGCATGCTTCAAGTTTGTCAGTGGAAAGTTGCATTGCATATGTGTTTTGGATGATACTATCTATTACATTAGTTCTGAAACATTCCTCCTCTCGTTCATCATTTAGAAATTTCATGGCTTTGAAAACATTGAATGTTACTTCTTGGTCTTGCAGCCTCATGGTTAGGTCACGTTTTTGTACATCAATGATTTGACCTGTAGCCAAGAATGGTCTCCTGAGGATGATAGGTACATCTTTGTCTTCTTCCATATCCATGATAATAAAATCTGTTGGGAAAATGAATTTATCGACTTTGACAAGCACATCTTCCACTACACCTCTCGGAAATGTGAGTGATCTATCATAAAGTTACAAAGTGACTAAGGTGGGCTTTGCTTCTCCAAGCTGTAGTTTCCTAGAAAAAGGCATCAAGTTAATACTAGCACCTAAATCACACACAGCCTTACCGAAATAATGGTTTCCAATAGTGCAAGGGATGGTGAACTTGCCATGATCCTTTAATTTTGGGGGGAGCTTCATCTGAAAAATGTTGCTACATTCTTCTGTCAGTGCTACCGTCTTGTAATCTCTCAATCTTCACTTTCGTGACAGAATATCTTTCATGAATTTGACATAACTGGGCATCTACTCCAACGCTTCTACAAATGGAATATTGAAATGCAGCTTTTTGAATATCTCTAAGAATCAAGCAAATTACTTGTCTAGTTTGTGTTTCTGGAGACACTGTGGAAAATATGGAGGTGGAGTAAATCTTTCTCGATCATTTTCTTTTGCCTCTTTTTCCTCCATATGTGGCTCTGATTCATTATTTTATTTTGAAACATTCTCAGTAGATGCCTTGACTCCAACATCTTTGTTGATTTCAGTGCCGCTTTCCAACTTGATGGCTTGGCATTGCTCCATCCATCTGTTCCTTGGATTTGGTTCTGTGTTGCTAGGAAGGGTACCTTGCGATTTGTAACTCTGAGCATGGACCAGTTGTCCTAATTGATTTTCCAGCGCCTTTATAGAAGCTGTTTGGCTTTGAAACATAGCATCGTATGATGCTGATTGTTTTTGAAACATAGCATCATATTTGGCTTCTTGCTTTTTCATCTGGGCAAGCACTTCTGTTATTCCTGATTCTTTTTCATACTCATAGCCTTTATTCTGTTATTGGAATCCAGGTGTTGGATTGTTCTTTTGCCCTGAAGTGTTGCTCTATGCGAAATTGGGATGATTCCTCCAACCTAGCTATAAGTATTGAATATGGATTGTTTCCCTGTCTGTTGAAGTTGCTGACATAGTTTGCAGTTTCATCATGTTGGTTGTAAGATTATGCCTCTGGTGGTTCTCCATATGGTTAACTTGTGGATCTAGCATTAACATGCATGCTAAGAGTTTCCAGAAATTTGCATATGTGATCTAGCTTGGCATTCACAGCTTTATTGGTTCATACTTTGTGGATTCCTGCTATTCGATGGATCATGCTCCTTTTTGTTGGTAACAAGGAATTGTTGTTGGTCATTTCTTCAATTAAGTCACAGACATGATCTTCTTCGTTTTCCATTAATGTTCCTCCAGCACAGCAGCATCTATTGTGGTTCTCATTAGTCCAGAAAGCCCATTATATAAGGTTTGGACTTGTAGCTACTTTACAATCTCACGCTGAGGACATTTTCGAAGCAATTCCTTATATCTTTCACATACTTTTCAGGGGGATTCTGAGTTATGTTGCACAAAGGATGTGATGTCATTTCTCAATTTTGCTGTTCTGGTTGGTGGAAAGTATTTTGCAAGGAATTTGGTGATAAGAGTTTTCCAAGTTGTGATGGAACCTGCTAGTAGTGAATGTAACCAAGTCTTAGCTATGTCTTTCAAGGAATAAGGGAACACAAGCATACGCGTTGCTTCTTCCGCCGCTCAGTTATAATTGAATATGCCACAAACTTTCAGAAAGTTGCTAATGTGGGCATTAGGAGCTTCAATTGCACTTCCCCCAAATTGAATTGATTGATGTATCATTTGAATGCATGTTTTAATGTCACACGCATTTGCAGGCAAGGTTGGAAGTACAATGCATGATATGAAGCCGTCAACCACCAGAATTATTCTGTCTCAAATGGGAATTGGTGGTGCTACCTCCAAAGGTTCAAGTTCTTGATTGTTAATGTTGATCAATGCTTCTTGATCTTCTCGTCTTTCCCTTCTCAACTGTATGATAGTTCTTTCAATTTCTGGATCAAGCGGACGGATTTCGAAGCTTCTGCTTCTTCTCATGTACTGTCTGAGAACCTGAAACACAAGAAAATAAAAATAATAAGTAAAAATAAATTAGACATATGTAAAGTATCTAACCCCAAAATTAATAGTAAAATATAAATAAGTCTCTGGTGACGGCGCCAAAAACTTGATCAGTGATATCACACACGTAACGCAAGCGTACGTATCGCTGAAGTAGTATAAAATGTACCGATCCCACGAAGACTTAATACCTAAGCTATTAATTTATTGAAGTTAAATTTCTACAAGTATCTAAAAATTGATTGTTGTTTGGTTGGTGATTTTAACTAAAGACAATGCGAAAGTAAATTCTAAAAATTAATCAATATTATGAAACTATCTAGGGTTGTGAATCCTTCCAATATTCTTCTAAAGATGAAACGATTATATTATATTTGTGTAATATGTTAGTTTATTAACTTGGAACACGAAGATATGCAAAAGCCTATGTCGATGGTGAGATGAAAACACCCAAAGTAACCCAATTAACTATATGTCTATTTTAACCCAGAAACTATGAATTCATTAAGATTAAGTTTCAATTATGGCTATCCACGCCTGACAGGTATATGTCTATCTTGGAAGGAAATCTCTAAGGTGAATGTGAGACCATAAGCTATTGAATCTAAGGCTGAAACCTAAAATCTCTTCATCAAGTTCATTTTAAGTTTACCAAATCAATTTTATTAGTGGCCAATTAACAAGAAGCATTAAATTTAAGACTCAATAAATAAACCTACAGAAGACACAAGACATAAGAGAAATCAACTTATAAAACCATTGATATTGAAATTCATCACAACCCTAGATATTTTATTTAGTTACGACACATATTTAGGACTATTAAAGACATAAGTAAATAAAACATCAAGCAAATAATTGAAAACTAAAAAAATTAAAAATAATATAATGAAATAAAATATTGGTGGTTTGGGGATCCACTTTTATTATTTCAAATCTAGAAATCTCCCTTATTATAATATATAAATTTGCATTATATTACCAACCGACCATATAGACAGTATCCTGATTAAGTTATATTTTAATTAATTCCAATTGACCATAAAAGCGGTATCCAATTAAGTCAGGTTAAAATTAATTTAATTAAGTCCAACCGACCATAAAGGCGGTATCCAATTAAGTCAGGTTTTAAGATAATTTATATATTATAAAATAAGGGAGATTAATCTAAACTATCATAATAAAAGTTTCACCTTTTACCATAGCAAAAAGAAGTTACCTACTCATGCTTAAATAAAAACACACACAATTTTATGACTAAAATAAAAAATATATATATGAAAGAAAGCTGAAAATAAACAAACAAGATACTCTCTTCTTAGTATTCTAAGAAATTCCCCAGAAAAAGTATGAAGAATTCTTCTCATTTTAGGCTGCTATTTATAGGCTTCAAAACGGGTGCGCGTCGTGACGCCAAAGTCTTTTGGTCGCGACACGCGCTATAGTAGATGGCGGTTGTCGGCAGACTGAATTATTATTTCGGCGTCACAACTCGTGAAGGCTTGGGCATCGCGACGCGTGCTACTGTGATGATGCAAGTGATGACGCGTGTCGGCAAATGAATTATTGGCTCGGCGTCGCGACGCGTGAACAGTAAATTTCTCATTTTGCCCATTTTCATTTGTTTTTCACCATTTTAGCCCCGATTTGAGTCCAGTGAGTCCCGATATTTTATATATCTATAAAATAAATAAAAATACATCAAAATATTCGTAAAACTTGAGAAACTATATAAAATATTAAGTAAAAGTGGTGGTAAATAGTGATATATTTTCCGCTCATCAGGCAGTTTCCAATTTGATTAAAAAATAATGATGATGATGTTAAAAATTAAAAAATAATAATAATTGATGCACATTTTTGGGAAAGTTGTCTCTATTAAATTTTTTTCCTTTCATAATGCACTTGTTTACCAACATAGGTGTCAGTTCATATGTATATATGCTTTGAATGAAAAGAAAACATGATGTATTGATTAAATTATTAATTGAAATGCTACTATATTGAATTGTGCATATATCACAAGCGGGTATCGTATTAGTATATAAAAATTATGTTAAGTATAATAACATTCAACACATATGATTTTAGGATCTATTAATTATTTAATTAACTTAGGAAAATTATATAATGAATTTATAAACTTGGTTATTATAGATTTAAGTTAATTAAAATATTTTCCATTATCACATATTAACGCAATAACTTATATGTGATAAAATTAATATTAGTATTTTGAAATAATAACATAGACTTAGATTTATCTATATTATAGTATAATATACATGTTATAGAATATGCAATTAGCATTATAGAATAAATATAATTATATTAACTTAGTAAAATCATATACTGAATTTTATAAACTTGGTAGTATAGGTTTAAGTTAATATTAGGATATTCAATTATCACAAACATACACCTAGTTTTATTGTGATAAAGTCGAAAGTTAATTGTTAATTGTTTGTTGCATACTTGGTTGAGAATTAAAAGCATAGTAATACACAAGTAATTTCATTCAAGCTTGATTAATTTATACATATACACATACATATCTACACATATTTATTATTGTATTATGAATTAAGTGTAATAGTAAGTTTGAATGTCTAAGATATTCTATTGAGAAAGTGTTTAAAGGATAATTTGTCAACAAGGCGATAAGAGCCTAAGTGGGCATGTATTTAAGTGGTTACTCCGGACCCCCCCTCATCCTATGGGAATATTCCTTATTCATTTATCATAAGAAACCTTAGTCTTAAATTCAAGGACTTATATTATTTGGTACTATTGTCCAATATAAAAACAAGTGGATTCTTAGTATATCACTTAAACAAGATCATACGTTTGATCGTTTTGTATTTGTCTTTTGTAGACTTATTGACTACTGTTGGTTTTTTCAATTACACATGGCTAGCGGAAATATCGCAGTACCAGTGTGCTCATGGAGAAAAACTGGAAAAGTTTGGTGAAGCAAACTTTAAACAATGGCAGAGAAAAATATTATTCTACCTGACAACACTATAGTTGGCTAAGCACCTCAAAGATCCTCCGGGTCTTGTGGAGGGAGAAACAGAAACAGACAAGCAACTGTGAGAAAAGACATGGTCGTCACGTGACTTCTTGTGCAAGAATTACCTATTGGGAGGACTTGACAATACCCTATACAATATATACCAAGGCATGACTTCTGTGAAAATTATCTGGGAATCTCTCGAGAAGAAATACAAAACCAAGGATACCGGACATAAGAAATTTATCATGGCTAGGTTCTTGAACTACAAGATGGTAGATTTAAGGACATTGATGTCTCAGTTGGGTGAACTTCAGTTAATCATTCATGAAATATTGGATGAGGGAATGAAATTGCACGAGACGTTTCAAGTTGCCACAATCATTGAAAAGTTACCTCCACCATGGAAGGACTTCAGGATTTATTTGAAATAAAAAAGAAGCAGATGACTCTTGAAGACCTTGGAGTTTGATTGAGGATCGAAGAGGACAACAGGAAGTCCGAGAAGGCCAGCTACAAGACTTTGGAGTTTAAGGCCAATATCATCGAGCGTGGAAAGGGTAGCAAAAAGAGAAAGAACAGTGGAGCTGATTCTTTCCAAGCAAACAAGAAGTTCAATGGGAAGTTCTACATTTGTGGAAAAAAAGATCACAAGGTAAAGGACTGCAGAAACAATAAGTCTTAGGACAAAGGCAAAAAAAAGATAAATGAGGCCAATGTCACTGAGGAGGAGCAGCTAATTGATGAGATCTCAGAGATGAACCTCTCAGCAATTGTAACAAAAGCCAACTTGGTTAGAAATCCGAGAGAATGATGGGTAGACACTGGGGCTACTCGTCATATCTATGCTGATAGTAAGATATTTTCTCAAATCAGAAGGTCGATGGTGGCGATCATTTGACAATAGGAAACTCTTCTGCCTCTAGAGTGGTTGGACAAGGCACAGTGGTTCTAAAGATGACATATGGGAAAGAGCTTATATTGAAGAATATTTTGCATGCTCTTAATATCCGGAAGAACTTGGTTTCGAGTTCACTCCTTAGCAAGAATGGTTTCAAGCTTGAATTTGTTTCTGATAAATTTATAATCACCAAGAACGATGTCTATGTAGGAAAATGATACCTCACTAAGAGCCTTTTCAAGTTCAATGTAATGAATGTCAATCGACACAGTTCTAATAATAAAGTTACATCTTCTGCTTATATTATAGAGTCATAAAATGTATGGCATGTGAGGTTAGGACATGTTAATTATGATAAAATGAATAAATTAATTAACATAGACCTTACACCTAAATTTACAATTGATAACTAACATAAAAATGTGAGGCATGCGTTGAAGCAAAAACACATAGAATATCATTTCATTTCATAGAACGATTTTCTGAACCCTTGGTACTTGTATACTTCAATGTGTGTGATATGAATATTGTGCAAACAAGAGACGGTAAAAAGTACTTTGTCACTTTTATCGATGATAGCAAAAGATTTCGTTATGTGTATTTGATGAGGAGCAAAGATAAAGCTATTGAGAGCTTTATACACTATAAGAACGAAGTTGAAAATCCACTTGGCAAGAAAATCAAAAGAATCGGGAGTGATAAATGAGGTGAATATGTGTCACCATTTGGTGAATATTGTTCTAATCACAGAATTATTCATGAAACTATTGCTCATTATTCGCCTCAATAAACAGTATTGCTCAACGCAAAGACTGAACATTGAAGGAAATGATGAACGCCATGTTGACAAGCTCTGGTTTACCCCAAAACTTGTTCGGGGAAACCTTGTTTTCTGCCAACTACGTTCTGAACAAGCTACCTCACAGAAGATTGGACAAGACACAGTATGAATTATGGAAAGGTCACATACTTTCCTATAAATACCTGAAAATATGGGGGTGTCTTGCCAAGTGATGGTTCTTAAACCTAAAAAGGTTAGAATAGGACCCAAGACCGTTGATTGTATATTCATTGGATATGCTCACAATAGTAGTGCGTATCAATTCTTGGTACGTAAGTCGGAAATTCCTGACGTCAATCCAAATATGATAATTGAGTCAAGGAATGCGACATTCTTTGAAGAGATATTTCCTTGTAAGGAAAGACAAAGAATAGAGTCTATCAAAAGAACTATTGATACTGTCAAAGACAGTGATCAGGTTGACCAAGAATCGGATTAACATAAAAATATTGAGAAAATTAAACCTAGACATAGCAAAAAAGCTAGAACGTCTAAGTCATTTGGACCCGATTTTCTGACATACCTGTTAGAAAATGAGCCTCAAAGCTATAAAGAAGCAATGTCTTCGTCGGAGGCACCTTTGTGGAAAGAGGCTATCAATAGTGAGATTGGTTTTATCTTGCTACCACTTATATGACTGGTTTTATCTTGCTACCACATATATGGATGGTTTTATACGATTTTGGCATAATTAGGTACCTTGGCAGAACTTGTTATAGACAAACAGTATCACCGTCTATATGGCTGGTTTTATATTTTTGGCATATTTAGTACCTTGCCGGGACTATTTATCGACAGAAATGATTACCGTCTTTATAGTTGGTTCTATATATTGGCATAATTAATTCATGAGATAAATTAATTGGGTAACAAGGACAATTTATATTATAATTATACGAGATTTCTAGATTTGAAATATTAAAAGTGGATCCCCTAACTCCAGCATTTCATTTTATTACTACATTTTCACTTAAATGTTTCCAACAACTCCAAAAATCAAACCTTTTTCTTTTCGCTCTACTTAACATTATATTTTACTAAATCTATTTCTTGTGGATCGATCCCGAACTTATCGATTTATTTTATTACTTTGACACTCTTATATTTGGGAGTAAAAGACTGCTTTTTGAGCGTGTCAAGTTTTTGGCGCCGTTGCCAGGAAATTATTATATAGTAGATATAATAATTTGTTTCTTTTTCTTTATTTTATTTTTGTAGTTTATTTTTTTTTATCTTGTCATTAACTTTCTTTTGTAAATATTGTTTTTGTTTTTGTTTTATTTTTTTTTTAGGTTGCATGAGACACTGGTCTCGATCATCTAGTGGAAGACTAAATAGAGAATCTCCATCACCTTCATCATTTATCAAAATGGCCGAGAACCAAATTGAAAATCCAGTTGAAAATCCATCTGCCGAGTTGAAAACCCAATTAATCAGGAAGAAAATGAGTCTCAGCATGGAGATCATAATCATCCTAGGACACTCCGACAATTCATGAATCACACTAGGACAAGTCACCATCTTGAATTGTTTTTCCTCCAGATGCAACACATTTCAATTTTAAACCAGGTATCATTTATCTTTTATCCACATTCTACGGTCTAGATTCAGAAAATCCTTATCAGCGCTTAAGGAAGTTTGAAGAGGTATGTAACACTTACACAAACCAAAATTGTAGCATGAATATAATTCGTTTAAAATTTTTTCCCTTTTCTTTAAATGATAAAGCTAAAATTGTTAGGGTTGGTGCTCGGAGTGCCAATCCGGATGTATTTATGTTCGATTCATGAATACGAACAATCCATTTTTCCATAATATTATTTATTTATAGTAGTACTTCTTGCTTTTATATACATATTCGATCTAATTACGATTAGATTGAAACTAAATATGATTTAGTGATATGTATATATTAGACAAAGACCCGATAATATATAATGTAGTACGCAGTTACAAAGTAATTTGTAATTGACATTGGGAAGTGACACTACTAGAAGTATATTATCAAATAAAGTTCCTAGTCAAGATTTACTAACACGGGGTCGGTTAGTAAAATCTGTTGAAACCAGTACACGTCATTTACCGAGACTTATTCCGATGGTTTATCCCAATGAACCATGAGTCTGGGAGACTCGTATAGACATGTAGGAGTTTATATTAGATAAACACTGAACGACTCACCAAATATTTCTTAATAGATGGTACACCAACGTCAATAGGAATCTTCTCGGGTCAAGTGAGCATAGCGGTCCTTTGACTTGAGATACCACTGTGGATGTATGAGGTATCCTCCACGCTTTGATGGCAGTCATGTCACCGATATATTTAGATCAGACCTCCACTTGTTAGTTAGGTGTGGACTGATCCTCAGGATATCTTGTGCGTATCAAGATAAGATCCGTCAGTTCTGTGTATAGAGCATAGGTATTCAATATGGAATTCACAATCTGTTAAATCCATGAGCCAGTGGTACACTGTAGAAGTAAGTTTTAAGTGTTATTAAGAGATTTCTAATAGAATCGTCAATGGGATTATACCTATAGAGATTTGACATTCATATATATATCTCTAGGATAATTCGGATACCTGTGATGGAGGGATTATACGTACGCAGTGATCTCAACCTGTATGGTTCAGAACGTTTATATGTGTTCGTCATAATTTATAGGTGGATAGATTATGGACACGAAATTAGATTTCGTGACGGATATGCTTGAACCTAGAGAGACTCACTAATGAAATACACTCGTAGAGTACTAGAGAAACTTTTATGAATAATACTGATTATTTATAAGTCGTTTAACGGTAAAACAAAAATACATGCGTTTGAGATGTTTCGGCCATTTGTTAAATGTCAAATTATGATATTTGATATTTATAATTAATATATGTATTTTGATTATTTAATGTAAATATAATACATATATTTAAGACATTTTTATTTAATTATTTGATTATTTAATGTTAAATAATTAAATAAATTAAATAATAAATATATTTTTACTTTATTAAAGTAAGAAAAATGGCTATTTTTAATTGGTTTAAATGACCAATTTTGATTTGATCAAATGGTTTATTTTAATTGGCACATTTGTAGATTTCATTTAAAGGTAAAATGATATATATCTACATTTTTCCAATTTTAATTATTGAAACAAAAAAAAAAATGAAAATACATGGCCTATATTTTTTTCCCCTATTTTCGATCATTAGGTAAAAAGTATATAAGCCTCTTTTTAATTTTTTTTTAATAATCTAAGAACCCTAAAATCAAAATACAAAGTGAGTTGAGAGGAAAAGAGAAAGAAAGAAAATGAAAGCTTGGAAACTTTGGAATTTTGTAAGTTTTTCTTTACTTTCTTCTTCATGAAAAATGCTTCTAACATTCTAGGCTTCAATATGTGTAGCTTAGATATTTCTCTACTCCTTTATGTTTATATTTTGATGGTTGGGAACTTGATAGAAAGATGGAAGCATGTATATATATAAAGAATGCATGAAATTAGTTTATTTGTATTCTTTTAGTCATTTGATGGTGATGTCGCCATTCTAGAGTTGCTTAGCCACTCATAAATGACCTAGAATTATTCTTGAGCTATTTCATGGTGGTGGGACTTGTTTGGTGTGGTAAGGATTGAATTATAGTATTGAATTTGTTTAATTTGGTGTAATTTATCAATTTATGGAAATTGGAAAATTAGGGTTCATAACCCTTCCCAAATTTGGGGCTTTTCACGTTTGTGTTAATTAATGATGTTTATATGATGCATATTAATTTTGGTGTTGATTGGACTTGATCTTGAATGGTTTTTAGCCAATTTAGACTAAAGTGTAATTCTTGGAAACTTGAGGGGCCTCTCAGCAATTTAGGGAAAAATTAGTTTCTTGAATTGCAATTTGTATTTTCATGTATAAGACATGTATAAATAATTTTTATAGTGATTTGGAATCACCTAATTATGTATTTGACAAATTAGGACTAAAATGATCAAAATGTAAAGTTTAGGGGCATTTCCGTAATTACTAAAAATCTGGAAAATTTTTCAGATTTTTGTTTTAATGTATATTTGATGTACAAATTATTTTGGTTCTGATTGGAAATCACCTAAGCTTGTTTTGAAAACTTAGGACTAAAATTATTAAAATTGAAAATTTTGGGGTTGTATAGTAATTTATTGAAATTATGATTTCTGGGTTAAATATTTTTGTTTTTGAGTATTTAGTGATTAAAATAAATAAATTTATTTTAATTACCCAAGAAAAATTAAAGAAATGGGAAAATTTGATTTTCCCATTTCCGCTGCGTAACCCGGGTATTTTGCCCAAAACCCCAACAAAAATGGTATCAGATCAGGTCTAAACCCGAACACATGATTTGAATTTGCCTTTAAATTCAATTTTAATTTTGTCTTTACTTTATGCATGCTTGTATTTCTTTAGTTTGATTAAATTAAATGCGTAACATCTTTGCGGAAAATCCCTAATTAATAAGGTTTTAAAGTAAGATGTATTGGATGTATATTTCTTGGTCCGTCTTGTCAATACCGTTTATGGATATTTATTCTGTGACTGCATCCGAGATAGTTCCAAAGCAGTGAGGGTGAAGTTGATAGAAATTTATCCATACCAGATGAATATATGATACTAGATAAATTCAAGTGAAAGCGGAAATCCTGAACGTGCCAAAGCTGTCAGGACTACGCAAGTATCTTGAATTTATCATTGACAAGTTTAAACTTGGTACGCCTCCTTGTGAACGTGCCAAAACTGTCACAACGAGAAACGACCAGGACTGGAACCTAGGAGTCAATAGTGAGTGATTTACAATGAGTTGTCTACCTAACGAATATACGTAGGTGATAACGTGCCAAAGCTGTGAGTCGAAATATATTCATGGGATCCACCTCTCACTATGGAATTCAATTTAATCATTGAATTCCCATTTTCTTTCAGGGATTACGGTATTACGTAAAATAATGGGAGGCACTGCTTGGTTAAAAATTTCATAACTAAGGCAGTGTGTAATATTATGAAAATTGATGCTTATATTTCCTTTATTCTATTATATTGATAGAATTAATCTTCTAATCCACTGCATGCATATTATTTATATATGTTTTCTGACTTTCCTTATGGTTGCAGATTTCTAAAATAGGTTCTAGATTTAGAATAGGCTTGGATATTGTTAGATTAGTCTAAACCATCGGGAATTATTGTTCCGATTTTCTTGAAAATCAAGATGGTTAGTGGCTTAGTTTCTAAGTCATGATAGATAATCTAAATATATATCCGTTTTAGGATATAATAGTCTAGAGAGAATAGTTTCTTTTGCATAATAATTTACGTGAATTAGTTCATGTCTCGATATTCTTGACTAGCATTAAGTAAACCCATTAGGTATTTGCTTATCTGATAATGACGTTTCTTGGCATTAGTGACCTTTAGAGGTAATGTGTCAGACACAATTTGCTAATCAATTATTTGCAATTGTTATGAATAGTTGAAGGTAAATTATAAAGCTAAAGAAAGAAGATGCGTATAGTTGTGTAAAAGAAATATCGATTTCCATAATACGATAACTATAGGTATTGGATATCGGATCTCCAGTCTAGTTATTTAAAATACTATTTAATGAATGTTTTGATATTTGATATCAGTGCTTGTGGCTATTGGATAGTTACTTGTTCTTTATAAACAGTTATTACATATTTTAAAACGACTAGTAGTGTCATTGATGTAGAGAAAAATATTAAGAAAAATATTCGGTTAACCATATAACTTCGAACAGTGCTTTATGAGATCTTATCACATAAGCATTAGATGCTTATTCTGTATGGTAAAAGATGGTCTGATACAAGATCACACAACATATCCTTATTCATTTAATGAATATTGTATTTAGGAAGTGATTAAATCTCATCTAACCAATGATCGTCATTGGACCACAGATTTATTAAACTAATACATTAGATGTATGTAGTTTCATGAATTAGAAATTGCCTTGAATAGTTTTCTTTACTTCGTAACTTAGTTAATGAGTTGTCATGACTTAGTTACATGTTTCTAAAAGAACACATATTGAACGTCTTGAATGATTCAAGAACTTTTAATAAGTTTCTGATGAAATGCGAATAAAATATTTTGACTTGTTCAAAGATATTCGATTTGAAGTTTTGAAAACTATATCATTAAAATTCATCGTGAGTTTTTTGATTTGTTAAAAGATGTTTGATATGATCAAACATATGAATTTATGACAATTAGTTCTAAGGTTATTAAATGAATATGATTCTTACAATATTATTCTTCTATGATTCCATCGTGATGGAATTGGTTAGTGGGAGAAATCGAATCTTATATGATTTGATTCGTTTGATATTGAGTGTTACCGAATTAGTTTCAATACTCTTGGCGATATGCTCCAGTAACTGTAATTCGTCTTTTTAATTAAGGTTCCATTGGTTTCTACAATTACGTATATGTATGTATAGGTAGAAAAATTGAATCTTGAAAAGTTTGAGATTTGAATCTTTCTTTTATATAATAGTTATATAATTGAAAGTAGTTGCGCCTCGATGGTACAAGCAAAAATTTATCATTTATTCTATTTAATAGAATATTTTAATTTATTTGATGGAATATTTTCTCTACGATCTCAAGTAATAAAACTATTTTATTACTTGGTGTGTAACATCGCATGTTGACCATTGTAGAAAAGGCTTGATTATTGAAGTCAAATGTGAGAGTGATAAACTATAAATGGAACTACATAATTAATAAGATGAAAAGACCCTTAGACAGCTTCCATATAAGTCCAATAGAATGTCAGAATTATCTACGAAGTATTTGATACTTAATGGTTCTGATGTTTTCTTATCGAAGAAAATTATCCTATACCTTGTAGTGGGAGTGATATTTGATATTGATTTTGAAAGTTAGCATTGAATCATAGATTTAAGTTTGTTCATAGCTTACTGCGATCAAGTTTTAAACATGATAAGCTTTTATTATGAATCGTTCATAAAATGTGCAAATTATTTGTGCATCAAAAGCACAATGCGCATATTAAAGGTTTGACCTTTATAGTATGATAGTGAGAAAAGTTATATTGTAACATCCCCGATCTGGGAGATGTTACCGGTAGGGGATATCAGTACTAACCCCATAAGCCTCTAACTAATTACCTATAACTGATAATAATATATTTTTCTTCATTTGACTATACTTTGTATGGGACCATAGCCCAACTCGAAAACATTGAAAACCAACTCTATATTAATTATTATACTAGATAACAATTGATTTTACAATGACTACTCACATCAAAACTGATAAAAGACTCATATTTGACTATGACTTATACTTGACTAAGACTAAACTTTCACTCAAACTCTGACTCATACTGGTGGACTCCATCCCTAGTGACTGCATCAGTATCCGTCCGAGATCGTCCTCCGATGAACTTGCAAGATACAGAAACTGGAGTAGGGGTTAGACCGCTATACGATCTAAGTGAGTGGACAAAAACTGAAAACAGATGTAACAACTTTTGGTTTCAAAACCATAGTACCAAAAACATCTTTGTATGAAAACTTTGTTTCTGAAGACTTTGTCTTTCTGAAAACTACTTTTGATATGCTAGTTTATGAAAACTGTTTCTAAAATCTGGTTTCTGAAAACTGTTTCTAAAACCTGGTTTCTGAGCTGATCTGTATCTGAAAAACCTTGACATATGAGGGTGTTACGTATCGCCGTCCCCCCATATGCCTAACTGTAGCCAGCAGTATAATTCCATGACTTTGGGGCGTTACATATCTTCATCCCCCAAAGCATTCCACTATTGTCTCTGAAACTGGTGGTTTAGGGGCGTTACGTATCACCGTCCCCCAAACCACAAACTAGAACTGGGGGTGCAGATCTATGCTACCACCCAAGCTCTGAAATGGAGTCCAGGTACACGAACCTATGCCGTTATCCTGGCTCTGAAACTAGGATCTAGGGGCGTTACGTATCGTCGTCCCCCTAGTCCTCTACATATGCACATGTCTCTGTCCGTCAATTTCAAGCTGTCTCAAGTTACATACTGGGGTGAGTTTTTACCTCATGCCCCGAAATCACAATACATGTACTGAAAAATATTTCTTTCTCAAATATACTGAGTAAAACACAACTGATGATAAAGTGGCTAACGCCCTAAAGCAGAAAAGTAAATCTCGGTCTATATGAACAATAAATCAATAAACAAAATCAAGTTTAAGAGAGAAATGTGCACTCACTGTTTTTGGAATCGGGCTGGTACTGGATCCATTACCGAAAAGAGTTGCGATACCTGAGGATAATCTTGGATCGGGAACTTGATTAGTATATATAGTAAAATAAATCTTAATATCTAACTAAGATTCATGATACATCCATAGGTTTTCCATATGAGGCTTGTCACAATCATACTTTGATATAAAATATGTATATGAATTGTTACGAGACCCTAAGGGTTGTCACTAATGCGCTAGGGTGGGACTGGGGGTTTAAAACTGATTTTGGGCAGATTTTATGTCTCGCGTCGCGACGCAAGAAATACTGCGAGTCGCGACGTGCAACGTCCAATTTCCAGTCTCCATTTTCTTCTTGCGTCGCGACGCATCCTGTGTTTCCAGGATTCTGTTTTTCTTCTCTAAATTCATCCAAAACTCAAAACATCCAAATCCATTCTATATGCACACTTCCAAACCAAACAAACATCAAAAAAAAATACATCATCTTATACTTCATTCTAGATGCATTAACCATCAATTTATCCCTAATTTAACCTTTAATTCACTCCACCCACTTTACCAATTGACACACAATTTTTTAAAAAATGAAGTTTACCAACTTTTCTATTAACTCAAAACTAAAAGAGTCACTCATTCATCATCATACTTATGCTCACAACACCATACAAGTATCAATCATCAAACTCACCATTTTTAAAGAAATAGGTCATGGATTTCTTACCTTTTTTCTCTCGATTTTCTTTACTCTCTAAATTCTCCAAGGATTGCCAAGCTTTTCTCTATTTCTTCTTCTTCATTTTCTTCTTCTTTTTTTCTCTTCTCTTCTTATTCTCTTTTCCTCTTTCTTCTTCTCATTCCCTCTCTTCTTCTTTACATTTTTCTTCTCTTTTTGTTTCTAAAATATGAGATTTATGACTTGTGAGCCCTTTTTATACTAGGGCTTAAATGATATTAAAAATATTATGGAAGTGTGTGGAAAAATGGAGAGAGTTTGAGATTTTTTACATTTGGGTCCGAAATTACTATTTATCCAAATTTTGACTTGGGTTTTTGACCCGCTTCTGTTCTGAATTTGGGAAAATGTTCAACTTGGAAGTCGTAGGTCTCGGTCTCAGATTTTTGAAGATATAAAATTCATAAACATTGGAGTTCATACGAAAAATTTACGCCCAAAATACCATGGGCTGACCAAAGGGGACTCTGAACATTCTCATCCCGGGACCTCGAAAGATTAACCGATCGTCCCCAAATCATACCATGCGTATATTTGAGTCTCGACATAATTTATTTTTTGTGGCTTCATCCCGTACGTAACAGTACCACTGTATGCTGTAGTAAAACTATCGGTCATTACAAGTTCTCCCCACCTTAAATAGGATTCGCCATCGAATCCTTTTTAAACTTGGAATCTCACCACCGACCACCGGGTACACGGTCTCTCTCTAGATCATCAGTCTTAACTGGATTTATACTCGAAACCATCTTGTTTCATTTACTAGAACTCTTATTTCTCTGTAAACTAACTCATGCTCACTTGAGTCTTTCCTTTAACTTGGTTTCTGCTTCATATCTTATACTACTAAATTCTTTAATCAAGGATGGGACTCTTCATCCTGTTCCTATAGCTTCAGCTGATGACTATACATTACGGCCATGCTGAAATCTTTACCAAGTAGCCTCATTCTTAAATCTTTCATTATACTTTTTTATTTTAGCCCATTACAACATGCGCTAACAGTTCTAAATGACACTAGATTTGTGGTTTACATATATTCCTTCTATTTCTTGACTTTCAAGACTTCTTATTTATATTCCATACGAAGGTATATTCTAAGAATCTCTTTACTAAGAATTCAATGCTCCTTTCATATTCTGCGCAACTATTGGATAAAGCTTGTCCAATTTTACTTACGGATCTTTTATCTTTATAGGTATTTGCGCTTCATGTAACTGAGCTCTTTTACTTTGGCTTTGACCCTGGAAGGTATATACGTACATGAGTCTATGCCAGGCTGCTTACTGGTTCATCTCTATCATTTCTTATCTCCACTTATCTAAATAACTTAGGATTTTTGTAACATAGGGTCTGACTCCTTTTGTACCTTGTCTTTTATTATTGTCCACTTAATGAATTGTACTAAGACTGACTCCTTTTGTACCTCGTCTTTTATTATTGTCCACTTAATGAATTGTAATAAGAAGTTAAGTCTGGTAGTTTCGTTGGGGCTGAACTGTATGCACATTTCTACTTAAACTGCAGTATTGTTGTAGACGAGGATGTTGGCGATTCAGTGCCGACTATAATCCATTATTTTCTTCATTCTCTTATTTTCACTGCTACTAAAAGTCTGCTCCTTACTGACTTGTTCTCCAAAGTCTAGTGCTATCCAGGGTCATTACTCAAATATACGTACACATATCATATCTTAAAAATTCACTCCATAAACTAGTTGCAACTCTGCAGCAGCTATTCTCTTTGATTCCGTATTATTCTGCACATCTACCGAACCACTCATACCCGTGGCTTAAGCTGTCCCAAACATGTAGTGGTTTGGTCAACTAAGTCTGGGGCTGGGTACTTAACGTGCTTTACGAGAATTAACATGTAAGGGATCTTTGGTTGTATTTCGATACAACGAAACCTTGTAGTTACACACTTTGCCTTTTTCTTACTAGGTATTCTTCTACTACCATCGTTACACTTTAATAGCTTCAATCTCCACCTTTCCCTTTGAATTCTTATCATCTCTTCTGTTTTATTCTACTCTATCCTGAAAACTTTCCTGGTTCATATCTCTGTCTTCCTTTCTGAGAAATATCATTTTTCTTTTCATACTCATCACTTTATCAGACTTGGTTCCTTAGAATCTTAGCTGTTACTTGTATACTACTTTATTTCTGTAGTACTTCATCTTATCACTTCTTCTTTAACTCTTTTACTCAGAACTATCTCTTACTTTATTTTATTCTTAAACTGGATCTGAAGGTCTTATGCTAGACTAAGAACTCCTGTGGTCTATGTTAGTGTTCTAGAACATGCCAAGGATCTAATAAGCAAGAAAAATGTTCATAAAATCATTATAAGTTGCAGAATTACTTACATTAAATGGATTTGAGCTTTTAAAATTTTGAGAAGAAGATCTCCAAGATCCTTCCTTTGTTGATTCCAAGCTTTGAGTTGGTTTCCAAGATCCTTCATTTGTTGATTCCAAGCTTTGAGTTGTGAATGAAGATCTCCAAGATCCAACCTTTGTGTTGATTCCAAGCTTTGAGTTGGTTTCCCTATCACCTTAGAAGACTTCTACAAGTGCTAGCTTTTGTTGATTTTGCCACAAAAATCAAAGAGAAAGAGGAGGAAGCTCACTCCCGTAAAAAGGATGAACTAGGGTTTGATTTATGTCAAGTGTTGTGTAATGAGAGAGAGATGCCTTTTGGTAAAACCAATTTACCCTTTTACCTAAACAAGGTGGTTGTGTAAATGGTTTGACCAAAACCATTCCAATGTAGTTGGAAAGTTGGTGGCTTGGCATAAATGCCAACTACCCTCCCAACTACCACATGTGAAGTGGGCCCCATATTTAAATTCAAAATTCAAATGTCTCTACGAAAATTTTCCACGGCTCGGATCCGTTTAATCCGATTAAATGAACTTTCGTCGCTAAATAATTAAATCTAATTTAATTAAATAACGATGCCTCGCAAATATATTACGAACGTCGTTTACGAATTAATTCTAAATTAATTCGTTCGTTCGTATTAAAGTCTGACTTTAATTTCGTAATGAAATCCAATTCATATTAATATATCTGATATATTAATTTTAGCCCATACAAATAAATTAAATAGAAAAATCAAATTTAACTATTAAATTTATTTCACCGATTAATTCCAAATTAATCATGTTCTCTCTCTTCCGAACACATTTAATCCCAGATTAAATAAAGCCTCAATTAATCCCAGATTAATTTTCTCTCTCTAAATTAATCCCAGATTAATTCTAGTTTAAGTCAACTGTCATCGGTGAATCTTTGGGAAGCGACCCAAGAGACCTCTGGATATGTTGGCAGTAAATCCGGCTATCGGACTATCTGATTAAGTGCGTACCTCAAACCACGTGCTTACCGATTTACAAGACATGGTTGGCTTCTAGCAAAGCATCGTGCCTACCCAATTCTCCAGAAATATTCTTACTGGAATATACAATCTATGTCAGGCGTAGTATACGTAGTATCGCGTATTGCGATCCAGTATCGGATGTCACGTGCTAGGCCTGGGGCTGGAATTATGTCTGCCCCGTACGAAGCACATGTCGGATGTCTGGTAACTAGTCTCTATAATCAGATGAACATGACTGAGTCATATCATCCCGATGACTACAGTACTTAAGAGTACTAGTTTCGTATCCTACGTGACATCATCTCCATTATGACTGGAGTGATACTTCTGTCTTGACATCACACCCAATACACTACGATTCTCAATATACCCAGCAAAGGCGTACACAGAACCGGTTAAAGCCCTGGACGACCAAAACCAAAGCATATTGATTGTCGCAAGTATTAGCGGTGCAAGTCTAAGGTTAAGACCAAATACACCTACCCTGATTTCGGACTTCCATAGACACATAGTCATACTACCAATGGAATTCCGAGGGGTCTATCCAGAGCGAAGCTGTTTTCCGTACCATCGGTAAAACACAACCTCATATTACACTTGCATGAGTATCCAATACCCAAATATATGAGAACTATGCTGTTACGCTTCATAACATGAACAAGTGTAGTACTAGTATTCCGCATTATCGATGTCCAGTCTCTATAATACTACAACTAGGGATATTTAATGATTAACCTTCGAAGACTGATACTGTCTCATATCATCTCAATCCGGAACTAATCATAGGGACCTCCTATCATTTATACATCTAGGTGATCTAATCACAAATGATAAGAGAGCAATCTCATTTGTCACATAGTTAATTTGTACAACAACACCATGATCTGTACAAATAGTGACGCTATGGGTCATAACTGTCCAACAATCTCCCACTTGGCCTATAGCCAGTCACTCGAGTGTCTTACACCCGAACTATGTATGGTTCGCTCAAATTGCTGAGGAAAGGCTTTCGTCAGCGGATTTGTGTGATTATCGTCTGATGCGATTTATTCGATCATCACATCGCCACGATGTATGATCCGAACGAATCAGATGAATAGTCGAAGTATATATCTGGATCGTTGATGAGACCATTAATTCTTTAGCCTATGCTGACACCTAGCTCAGCTGCTAACAGAACTATATCTAATCTAATTAGATTTATCATCGACCCAAATGTCTTTTATTGCTGCCTCAGCCGCAACAATAACCCGCATTTGTTGTTTATTCGGTAACAGTATCTTGCTTGGAATATTTCCAGCTCAATGTTCTATTATTCAAACTGTATAGTACCGTTGTTTTTATAGGTTAGGAAACTTGCAGCAATGATCCCAGTCACTTCAAGTTCTCATTCTCCATAGTTTACGACATCATCCTTAGTTCTCTAAGATACTAACGGATGTTCTTAATATCAATCCAGTGACGATAACTTGGATTGTCCTGTTTGTGACTCCATATGCTCAAAGAGTATGAGACACGAGGTCACGTACATTTTTCAATGTAGGAGTTCTCAGAGAGTGTTAAAAACTTTAAATTTATCCCAGTAGATCTTTATTCCTAGAATAAATGTTGTTTCTCCCAAGAATTCTATGGAGAATTTTCATGAATGTCAAGCTTTCACCAATTGTAATATGGGAATATCATTTCCAAGAAATGATATATCATCATTATTTAGGACAATCACTTTCAGTGCGCTCCCACTAACCTCCTTATATACACAAGAATTATTTCTTGTTTTGAATTAAATCATAAACCATTATGATTACATCAAAACGATAATTCCAAGAACCTAATGCTTGCTTCGATCCAAACATGGATCGAATAACCTGCAAACCTTGTTTGCTAGTTTTGATACGACAAAATCGTCAGGATGTTGTAAACATCCTCCAAAATGTTTCCTTTTAGGAAAACGATTTTTCGTTCAGCTGCCATATTTCATAAATGAAACATGCAGCATCAGCAAGCATTATCCAAATGGATTTAACATGGCAACAAGTAAAAGATTTCGTTGTAATCAACACAATGTTGATAACGATACATTTCCGCTACAAGCCTAGCTTAGTACGTTGGTATGCTGCCATCCACGTATGTCTTCCTTGAAGACTTATATAGTACCAATAGGCACAATGCCTTGCGGTACAACAACTAGTCTCTAAACATAGTTGGTATACATGGAATCCATTTCAGGCTTCATGGCACTTTTCCATATTTGGGAGTCGATACCTTGTATCACTTCCTCATATGTAGTCAGTTCGTCTTCCTCAATAAGATTGACATCTTTATGAGGTGAGATCAGAAACCCATACCTCCAAGGTTGTTTTCTGATTCTCTCCGACTAACGCGGTTCTTGTGTATTTGAAGATTATGGTACAGTTTCATCCTTGATGAATTGTTTTTGTTCCATTAAAGAATCGGTGCCTGGAATAGTATTACTCTGATTTTTCATCGAGTTTTACTTTCCTCCCACTTACCACTGCATTTAGGTATTCCTCTTAGGAAAACCGCATGGAGAGCAATAATTAAATTGTTCTCTTGTGAGTTGTATAAGTACTATACTTTGGTTTCCTTAGGACAACCTACAATTAGGCACTTATCCGATTTGGGTTCTAGTTTGGTATCATCCAAACCCAAATCTTCAGGAGTGAGAAAACCCAGTTTCTTTCCTGTTCATATCTAATATGAAATCTGTCAAACAGATTTTCATGGAACCTTATTCAAAATAAGTATTGCACTGTTAAATGCTTATCCTTTGAAGGAAAATGGTAGCTCAGAGCGACTCATGATTGACCTTATCATGTCCAACAAAATTCGGTCTCTCTGTTCGGACACACCGTCAAACTGACGTGTTCCGGGAGGAGTCCTCATTGAAAGAATATTATACTCTTTCAAGTATTTGAGAAACTTATTGCTTAAGTATTTTCCATCTCGGTCTTACTGTGACGGTTTTAATACTTTAGCCGATCTGTTTGTCTACTTCGTGTCGAAACTCTAAGAGTTTCCGATTTATGTTTCATAAGAGACACATAACCATAACGCGATGCCACATCCGTAAAGGTCACAAAATACTCATGTCCACCTCTAGCCTAGCTAGATATGGGCCCACTTACGTCACTATGAATGAGGGCTAACAGATCGATGGCACTTACACTTTTACCAAGTAAAAGGTATTTTAGGTACTTTACCTAATAAACTAGATTCGTAGACATCATTTGAATGGAATCAAATCCGTCCTAGTATCCACTCTTCAAAAGTGTGGATATACGAGTCTTATTTAATTGTCCCAGACAACACTGCCACAAATAAGTCTTATCTGATCAAATCAGTTTGAGCTATTTGTTCGTCATATTATATGTTTGAGATTTATTTATATTCAAAATATAAATACTGTTACTCACATTTAATTTGTTTATCTCAATATCATCTTTATAAAATAAAACACTTTAGTGTTCTAGAATATAAAGGTATACCCGCAACGGGTTAAACCCTGATATAGAGATAATGCTTCTAGTCAAACTAGTTACATTATAACAGTTTCCTAATTTAAGTACACACCCGAAGGGTAGTTCCTAAACTTAGGTATCTACGGTAAAACAGTGACTTTCGTCCCGTTTTCGATTCGCAGATTAATCTCAATTGAAGTCAGAATCCTGCTCATAGCAGATTCTGCACATTAATGCATATTTATGTATCACACTTAGTATTTAAAATCCAATTTTAATACTAGTAGTGAAAATATTTATGAAAAACATATTTGAAGTCAGAGCCTTGCTCGTCTTTAATTCCTTCATGTCTGCTTTGTCCATACGGCAGTCACGCTTCAGTGATCCCATTTGCAACAGTTTAAGCAGACATCTTGGGATATGTCATTTGTCTTCCTAGAAGACAATAATGATTTTTCCTTGCCATTTTCTATATCCCAGAAGCCTTTGGCCAAGCCTTGGGTTTCTAGAATATCGAAGTAAGGTGCGCCTTGCGCTACTTGCCTTATTGCAAACTTTGGCTTTATCTCCTTGAGAATAGCCATTAACTCTCCAAGAGTTATTAATTGCAATTTAATACTTCTAAGATCTAAGAATAGATCTATGAAGATCCTTCAATTTCTTCATCATACTTTAAGGCGTCCTTTTGAGAAGTATAATAGATTAAGCACTAAAGTTATCATCACATGAATCTTCCAAAGATCATGCTCTATTATTTGCTTAACTCTAGGCTTAGGCCTAATATGTTATTTTATCAAATAAAGTAACTTATTAGTTTCTAGGACCATCCTGAAATTTTATTCCCAATTTGAAAATTAAAGTCGTTTAAACACATTTTCACCCAGGATTATGTTTTAAACACTAATCTTTCAGTTATCTTGATTCCAATAGTCTAACTATCCAATCAACGATTTCAGGTACAATCTAATGTAATGATTACTATAGTCTAACTATATAACTAATTACAATTTTATTGGTTAAAATCAAATATATCTTGATTACTATAATCCAATTATATAATCAACTATAAATGATCGGTAAAATTCAAATATATTGATTACTATAATCCAATTATATAATCAACTATAAATGAAGGGTAAAATTCAAATATATTGATTACTATAATCCAATTATATAATCAACTATAAATGAAGTAGTTTGAATACAGTCCAACTGTTTTATTTAAAACAACAATTAAATATTAGTCCAACTAATATATTAATTTATTGACGAAATATTGAAATGAGCGCGTATGGCAAATATCTAAACGAAATTGCAAATCTAATACTTGCCTCCCACTATTTTTCGGCGAGCCTCTACCCTCTGTTGAGTACTCGGGAAACCTTGTTTCCTAGTGGGCTAGGATCCCGTTAAATAACACACAATCTTGACTTTGGCCAACAAATTATATGATACTTAACTAGTAGATCTCTAAGATCAATTGGATCTTATCCAATTCCTAGATCCAGTAGGTGGACATCCAAGTCCGAAACATATATACAATATATATGCCAATATATCCAATATATTTTCCTAACCTTTTTCCTCTGAATCAACTAAGCCTTGGCTTTGGCACAACAAGCTTAATGATTCCAGTTAAGCGGGACCCATTGACATGGAAAGCTTCGTAATCAATGTCAATGGACAAGAAGTGATCTTGACTTTGTCCAACAAATCACGACTTGGACAAGACACCGATATGGAACAAAACTCTCATGATTCAAACACATCTGCAATTGACAAAGGTCTTGACTTTGGCCAACAAACCAATGCCAACTTTGGATCTTGAGTAAGAATCACTCAATGGAAGGAAAAACGCTTAATATGTTTTGAAGGAAAAACGCTTAATATCTTGAGTAAGAATCATTTACATTGAGGGGAATTGGTGAGAAGAGAAATACAAAGAATAAAGAGATAAAAAGGCTGGACACGCAGGTCCAATTTAATAAATTCTAAACTTATTACAATTTCCAAAATTTCCCTCGCCCTTCTAATATCCATCCGATATACATTATTCATACAACAAATTCATGTATTCATACAAATCATGTTATTCAATCAATCTAATCCAATTAATTAATCTTTGAATTAATGATCATTCAATGTTCAAACAACGATTTGATTTGCGCGAGTCAAACTCGTTTAAGAATAAATACTTAAAGTACGTATTCTTGAATTATATCGAACTACAACTATAAATCCAATTTATTTGTATTCAATACTAATTCCAATTTAATTCCAAATTAAATACTTACACTTATTTATATGCCTTAAAGACTTGGATTCCAAATCCAATCTTGATGGGTCTCAAAGGCCCAAACAACATCCAATGTCATTTTAATTAAAGTCCAATGGGCTTTAATTAATTCTTAAGGCATGGGCTTTGGCCATAATGGGTCAAACCCAAAATGCCAAGGCCCAATAGGAATCACCATATTGCCTACAAATTAATTTAGGCTCATTAGGCCCAATTAAATTCTTTAAAGGGCCAAATGATGTATTTGGACTTTATGGAATTGGTTTTGGGCCCAATTGGATCCAATCCAAAAGTCCAAAACCAAACTTGGTCAAACCAAGCCCATTAAGCCCAAATACACACTTTTAGCCCAATTACATAATTAAAGGCTTATTAACATAATTATAATATTCCAAATATCACAATTATTTTAATTAAAGTGTATTAGCCATGATTAATTAATTAAACTCAATATTTCCAAAATACCAATTAACTTAATTAATCATGCTTAATCCATCAATTTATGCTCAACACAAATTGAAGCCAAAACACATCATTTCATGCTCAACATGCTCTTTGAATTTAACATAAACATTATTGACTTTGATTCCAATCCAATCAAACCAACAATCAACATTTAATCATGCATTTAAACACATCCAATGATGTTATAAAATAAAATAAAATGCAGTCCACTGCACTGTACCATTCGGCCATGCTATTTTTTTGTAGATTTTGATCCAATCAATTTATCTCAAATCTAATCATGCACAACTCTAAGTTAACATAATATAAGCATGCTCAAACCATCAATTTGAAGAAATCATGTTCAAAACACAAAAGCCCCAAATTTTAGTCTCATGAACCCTAAAATTTTCATGCTTAAAATTGGCTCTTTATACCATTGTTAGTGTTCCTAGAATATGCCAAGGATCTAATAAGCAAGAAAAAGTGTTCATAAATTCATTATAAGTTGCGGAATTACTTACATTGAATGGATTTGAGCTTTTAAAATTTTGAGAAGAAGATCTCCAAGATCCTTCCTTTGTTGATTCCAAGCTTTGAGTTGGTTTCCAAGATCCTTCCTTTGTTGATTCCAAGCTTTGAGTTGTGAATGAAGATCTCCAAGATCCAACCTTTGTGTTGATTCTAAGCTTTGAGTTGGTTTCCCTATCACCTTAGAAGACTTCTACAAGTGCTAGCTTTTGTTGATTTTGCCAGAAAAATCAAAGAAAAAGAGGAGGAAGCTCACGCCCATAACAAGGATGAACTAGGGTTTGATTTGTGTCAAGTGTTGTGTAATGAGAGAGAGAGAGATGCCTTTTGGTAAAACATATTTACCCTTTTACCTAAACAAGGTGGTTGGGTAAATGGTTTCACCAAAACCATTCCAAGGTAGTTGAAAGTTGGTGGCTTGGCATAAATGCCAACTACCCTCCCAACTACCACATGTGAAGTGGGCCGCACATTTGAATTCAAAATTCAAATGTCTCTACGAATATTTACCGCGGCTCGGATCCGTTTAATCCGATTAAATGAACTTTCGTCGCTAAATAATTAAATCTAATTTAATTAAATAACGATGCCTCGCAAATATATTACGAACGTCGTTTACGAATTAATTCTAAATTAATTCGTTCGTTCGTATTAAAGTCTGACTTTAATTTCGTAATGAAATCCAAATAATATTAATATATCCGATATATTAATTTTAGCCCATACAAATAAATTAAATAGAAAAATCAAATTTAACTATTAAATTTATTTCACCGATTAATTCCAAATTAATCGCGTTCTCTCTCTTCCGAACACATTTAATCCCAGATTAAATAAAGCCTCAATTAATCCCAGATTAACTTTCTCTCTCTAAATTAATCCCAGATTAATTCTAGTTTAAGTCAACTATCATCGGTGAATCTTTGGGAAGCGACCCAAGAGACCTCTAGATATGTTGGCAGTAAATCCGGCTATCGGACTATCCGATTAAGTGCGTACCTCGTACCACATGCTTACCAATTTACAAGACATGGTTGGCTTCTAGAAAAGCACCGTGCCTACCCAATTCTCCATAAATATTCTTACTGGAATATACAATCTATGTCAGGCGTAGTATACGTAGTATCGCGTATTGCAATCCAGTATCGGATGTCACGTGCTAGGCCTGTGGCTGGAATTATGTCTGCCCCGTACGAAGCACATGTTGGATGTCTGGTAACTAGTCTCTATAATCGGATGAACATGACCTAGTCATATCATCCCGATGACTGCAGTACTTAATAGTACTAGTTCTGTATCCTACGTGACATCATCTCCACTATGACTGGAGTGATACTTCTGTCTTGACATCACTCCCAATACACTACGATTCTCAATATACCCAGCAGAGGCGTACACAGAACTGGTTAAAGCCCTGGACGACCAAAACCAAAGCATATTGATTGTCGCAAGTATTAGCGGTGCAAGTCTCAGGTTAAGACCAAATACACCTACCCTGATTTCGGACTTCCATAGACACATAGTCATACTACCAATGGAATTCTGAGGGGTCTATCCAGAGCGAATCTGTTTTCCGTACCATCGGTAAAACACAACCTCCTATTACACTTGCATGAGTATCCAATACCCAAATATATGAGAATTATGCTGTTACGCTTCCATAACACGCATAAGTGTAATACTAGTCTATTCCACATTATCGATGTCCAATCTCGATAATACTACGACTAAGGATATTTAATGATTAAACCTTCGAAGACTGATACTGTCTCATATCATCTTAATCCGGAACTAATCATAGGGACCTCCTATCATTTATACATCTAGGTGATCTAATCACAAATGATAAGAGAGAAATCTCCTTTGTCACATAGTTAATTTGTACAACAACACCATGATCTGTACAAATAGTGACGCTATGGGTCATAACTGTCCAACAGTCTATGCCTCTGGTTCCTTATCCGAAGGATATCTTTTCTTTTCTCTATCCATTACTGTCTCTAACACTGGTTCCTTTGTATCTTAGTCGTCACTTGACTTCTTCTTATCTCTGTACCATTCTGTTATACAACTTTTCTGATTCTTTAACTTGGGGCTGTCTCGTACTTTTACTCTGGCCTCATACTAAGTCTGAATATTTTCTTCCACTATACCTTATCTCATTTCTGGGATTATTTTGAGGCAATTATCAGGATCCACCTCTACTGCTATTATCTATCGAGGGTTGGAATGGTGGGACCTTGTTCAGTAACCTTTGTGGTTATGGTGATCTAGAACACGGCTAAATTGTAAGCCTAAAACTCTCGGGCATATATATCTGGTAACATTTCCTACACTAGGGTACTACTGCTAAAACCGTCTGGTTGTCATTTCCACTTTACTCTTGATTATCTTCAACTATAGAACCCACAACCTTTGTATTTTTCTTATCTTATCTCTGTTGTTTAGCCTTCTAAAGTCTTTACTTTCTCTCTCTCTGAGTGTTGCTACACTCTCGTGTTATTCCTCCTTAATAAAATTATCCTGCTACGTAAGTTCCTTTCCTATCTCGGTTCCTTGAACTTCTTACATCTCTATTCTTCTGAAAATTCTCTTTCAACCTCGAATATCTTGAACATCTTTTACTAAATCTCCAGTTCAGGTATTACTTTTCATCTAGCCTTTCCCTTCTCATCTTAGATCCTTAATTCCTTATATCTTTATTTCCCTGGAAACTCCCTCATCTTTGATTGCTCAAGGTATATTCTTGTTAAACCTTGGGTTCGAGTACTATTCTCTATCTAATTTCTCATTTTCATTACCATGGGTCTCTTTATAAGTTATTCACTTTAATCCTAAGAGTTGTTCTCCCTAATTTCTTTGTATTTCTAAGTCTTTACCTTATGAAGGCTTCTTAATTTAATTGATGGCCTCTAGACTGGCTCAACTTATTGTAACCTCAAACTCTTCGGGTTCATGCTGCTTATCTATATTTTTTTTGAACTCATCCATTTGGTTGTCTAGTTATCTCGCAATTCACCTAACATGTCAATTGCTCTTCTTTATTATTCCTCCTCTTTACTAGATTCTAAATTGGGCATATTCCTTCCATAAGGATCTTCAAATACACAATTCTACTTGCACTAAACTTGGTAACGCTCTGGTTAGGTGTTTGCACGCTTTCTAGAATTGAGATTCTGGAAGAAAGGGTCGTCATTGGTTCTGCGGGGACCTGGTCAACTACTTCTTGTTTTAAAATTCATTACTCTTTATTGATCTCTCCGAGGTCTTCATTTATCTTACTATCTCCAAAATTCTTTTCTTATTTCACAGTACGTACTGAATCTTCTTGTTACTTCCGTTTCCTTCTTACTTTCCCCAAATCCTATTCCTCGGCTCCACGTCATACTACTGAGGCTAGTGGTGGTTCACTCTTCTGGCTATTTCTTAAATCTCTGTTCTTTGCTCTTGCCATCAATCATCACTATGGCACTTTATTTTATGGTCCATAGTAGTACCTTCATCACTTTTAAATATCCACATCGTCATGGGTTTGTTCTTTTATACCTCAATGTTTTTCTGCTGGTTGGTGGGCTGATCTATAGGTTCTACCGTATTGGTCTATCATGTGGACTTTTACTAGTGCTACAAATCTTGTGCTGACTTGTCTTGTTCTCAGGGCTATACTGGTTTCTCCTTCTAATAACCTCGAATCTCCTTTAATCCTTTTATGGGTAATCTATTTTCTGAATTCTTCCATTTCTGATGATGATCTGTCATCGGCTTCTTATAGTCGCCTATATCCAGACTGGTAGGGGCTATGACTAACATCCTATACTTTGATGAGTTTCAGTATCCTTGTCCTGGTGCTATGTATCCTAGTAGGGTCTATTTCTCATGTAAGGTAGGTATGAGGTAGACTCTATCAGGGCAACTTCTTTATTTGGTGTCACTGAGGGGTTCGAAGACTAGATAGTTTGAGATCTTATCGTTATCAACTAACTGTTTCTATTTCTCGCTTGGGGATCTGGATCGGGGTTTGAGTATCTAGATTTCTCTAAATCCTTGTTGACATCTAGGTCCATTGGGGCCCTCAAGACTAGTTCTGGGTTTCTTACTTCTGTTATCTCTCTGGCTATTCTTCGTTACTTGGGGAACTAACTATCTATAAGAAGATCTCGAAGGCTATTGGATTCTTTTGGGAAGAATTTCCTAAAGAGGAAATGAATATTACTTATACTAAGCAATTCTAATACTTATTGGGGATTTCTAATACTTATTGGGGCTTTCTCTATTCTCTTTTACTGCTATGGGTTCTTGTGCTTTCTTACTGCTCTGGTTTTATATCTCTTTCTTTCTTATTTCTGGTTACTTAAACATCCTTTCTCTTTTCCTTAATTTTCTTCTAACTTTTCTCTTTCTCTTTTTCCTTCTTGGATAACTTTCTATGGGACTTTACTATCTACTTTCCTAGCTTGTACTAAACTTCGGGGAGTAATCTAGGATGATTATGGAATGGTTCATAACTAGAGTAAGGAAAAAGAATTTGAAAGCCTTGGAAATACTTGCTAACGTGTCTGAGGATCTTGAGGACATACTCGAGGATCGAATACTGGAGAGGTAGTGCCCCGTATACTAGTATCCCGGACATACTAAGTATACAAGACCCTAACACTCTACCCACTAGAGTCACTGACTCCCTAGACCATGCTCTAATACCATCTTTGTTACATCCCCGATCTGGGAGATGTTACCGGCAGATGATAGCAGTACTAACCCCATAAGCCTTTGACTAATTACCTATAACTGATAATAATACACTTTTCTTGATTCGACTATACTTTGTATGGGACAGTAGCCCGACTCGAAAACATTGAAAACCAACTCAATATTAATTATTGTACTAGATAACAATTGATTTTACAATGACTACTCACATCAAAACTAATACAAGACTCATATTTGACTATGACTCATACTTGACAAAGACTAGACTTTCACCCAAACTCTGACACATACTGGTGGCCTTCATCCCTAGTGACTGCATCAGTATCCGTCCTCCCGAGCTCGTCCTCCGAGGAACCTGCAAGATATAAATACTGGAGTGGGGGTTAGACCGCTATACGATCTAAGTGAGTGGATGAAAATTGAAAACTGATGTAAAAACTTTTAGTTTCAAAACCATAGAACCAAAAACATCTTTGAATGAAAACTTTGTTTCTGAAAACTTTGTCTTTCTGAAAAATTCTTTTGATCTGCTGGTTTCTGAAAACAGTTCCTAAAATCTTGTTTCTGAAAACTGTTTCTGAAATCTGGTTTTTGAGCTGATCTGTATCTAAAAAACCTTGACGTATGAGGGCGTTACGTATCGCCGTCCCCCCATATGCCTAACTATAGCCACCAGTGCAAATCCATGACTTTGAGGCGTTACGTATCGCCGTCCCTCAAAACATGCCACTACTATCTCTGAAACTGATGGTATTGGGGCGTTATGTATCGCCGTCCCCCAAGCCACAAACTAGAACTGGGGGTGCGGATCTATGCTACCACCCAAGCTCTGAACTGGAGTCTAGGTACACGAACCTATGTCGTCATCGTGGCTCTGAAACTAGGATCTAAGGGCGTTACGTATCGCTGTCCCTCTAGTCCTCTACATGTGCACATGTCTCTGTCCATCAATTCCAAGCTATCTCAAGTTACATAATGGGTGAGTTTTTACCTCATGCCCCAAAATCACAATACATGTGCTGAAAAATATTTCTTTCTCAAATATACTGAGTAAAACACAACTGATGATAAAATGGCTAACGCCCTAAAGTAGAAAAGTAAATCTCGGTTTATATGAACAATAAATCAATAAACAAAATCAACTTTAAGAAAGAAGTGTCCACTCACTATTTTTGGAATCAGGCTGGTACTGGATCCATTTCCGAAAAGAGTAGTGATACCTGAGGATAATCTTGGATCGGGAACTTGATTAGTATATATAGTAAAATAAATCTTAATATCTAACTAAACTTCATGATACATCCATAGGTTTTACATATGACGCTTGTCACAATCATACTTTGATATAAAATATGTATATGAATTGTTACGAGACCCCAAGGGTGGTCTCTAACGCGCTAGGGTGGGACTGGGGGTTTAAAACTGATTTTGGGCAGATTCTGTGTCTCTCGTCGCGACGCAAGAAATACTGCATGTTGCGACGCGCAATGCCCAATTTCCAGTCTCCATTTTCTTCTTGCGTCGCGACGCACAGTCCTTCTTACGTCGCGAGGCATCCTGGGTTTCCAGGATTCTGTTTTTCTTCTTTAAATTCATCCAAAACTCAAAACATCCAAATCCATTCTATATCCACACTTCCAAACCAAAAACCAACATACAATACATCATTTTATATTTCATTCTACATGCATTAACCATCAATTTATCCACAATTTAACCTTTAATTCACTCCACTTACTTTACTAATTTACACCCAATTTTTTAACAAATGAAGTTTACCAATTTTTCTTTTGACTCAAAACTAAAATAGTCACTCATCCATCATCATACTTATGCTCACAACGCAATACAAGTATCAATCATCAAACTCACCACTTTTAAAGAAATGGTTCATGGATTTCTTATCTTTTTCCTCTCGATATTCTTTACTCTCTAATCTCTCCAAGGATTGTCAAGTTTTTCTCTATTTCTTTTCTTCTTCTTTTCTTCTTCTTCTTTGCTCATTTCTTCTTCTCCTTCCCTCTCTTATTCTTTACGTTTTTCTTCTCTTTTTGTTTCTAAAATATGAGATTTGTGAATACTGAGCCCTTTTTATACTAGGGCTTAAATGATATTAAGAATATTATGGAAATGTGTAGAAAATGGAGAGAATTTGAGATTTTTTACATTTGGGTCCGAAATTACTATTCATTCATATTTTGACTTGTATTTTTGACATGCTTCTAGTCCGAAATAGGGAAAATATTCAACGCGGAAGTTGTAGGTCTCTGTCTCAGATTTCTGACAATATAAATTCATAAAAATCGGAGTTGATACGAAAAGGTTACGCCCAAAATACCATGGGCTGACCAAAAGGGACACTAAACAATCTCATCCCGAGACCTCGAAGGATTAACCGATTGTCCCCAAAATCATACCATGCGTATATTTGAGTCTCGACATAATTTTTTTATATGGCTTCATCCCGTACGTAACAGTACTATTGTATGCTGTAGTAAAACTACCGGTCGTTACAAATACACAGTAATCTATTATAAATTCTGAGGAAACTTGTCTCTAGTCGCACTAATTGAACAATTAAAGATCTGTTGGTTAATGTTGATATTAAACTATATATTTTGGCTAAATAATGCAAAGTGGCGTTCATGAATGGTTTCTTCGAATAATATATCTATTGTGATTTCTTTGTTTAAAGAGTTCATTCTAGAATGGCCCTGGATTTTGTATTCTGCTAATATTACAGTTTGATATACTAGCTTATAGAGCCTATTGTAGACTCAGATAAGCTTTTTGGAAATCTGTGTTTTCTAATTTTGATAACAGTCAGATTGTCTGATTTTATCAAAGTATAGAAAATACATATATGTTAGTAGGGTTAGTGGGAGCGTAAAAATTTCTTTCTAGTATTATATATCTTAACGACATTATCATTATTAATATAATAATGAAATATTTGTGAAGTAAAAGATTTACCTAAGTCTTCTTTTCTCCGTGTGAAAGTAGTGGGAGTAATCTCTGTTATATTTGATATAAAACAATAGACTTGTGAGATACTCTCATTAGTCTGGCATTAGATATGATCTAATAAAAGACACAATAAGACTATCTATGTGACAATTAGTATAACTGTTTGACAGTTAGTGTGTCTATTTTATATAGTATTCATCATTCGTAAAAGATTATTCATTTGCCGAAAGAGAAATTGATTAGAATGTCCAGTCAATCTTATGCATCATAGGATGATGGCGTAATGAATACTATATTATGTATAACTAAAAGACATCAATTTAATCGTAATTGTTACGAACTATTTTGATACGCTATAGACAATAGGATGTGTCTGAAATATGTTCTTTATTATCTTTGAGATATTAAGAACAAGTTTCTTATTCATGTAGAATATAGTCCGCAACCATTATGGTCAGATTAGTTTTGAGTCTAATTATGACATTAGATGGTCTACGTCATATAAAGTCAGAAAAGATGCAGTGGGAGTGTCACGATTGATTTTGCTGTATTAGTGGAATTAGTTGTAACTTATGAAGTCACATAGTGACCTTATAGATTAGAAGTATTGATATTAGTGTTATGCTTGCGGTTGTCTCATAATATTTGGATTTGATCTCTAAATACATAGACAACTCAATAGTATTAGCAAAATATTGATATCGCACTAAGTCATATTGATATACAAAATATGAATGATGTTGTTAAAGGAAACGTTTTGGGTTTGTTGGACAAACTCAATATGTTATAGTGAGCCTACTTGTTGTTGCCTACCTCTTCAGTGCTAGGTCCACTCCTGAGGACCATGTGTATGTAAAAACATATTTAGATGTGTATATGATACCGTGGATTGGCACTAGAGCAAGTGGGAGAAATTGTTAGGTTGGTGCTCGGAGTGCCAATCCGGATCGTATTTATGTCCGATTCATGAATACAAACAATTCATTTTTCCATAATATTACTTATTTATGGTAGTACTTCTTGCTTTTATATACATTTTCGATTTAATTACGATTAGATTGAAACTAAATATGATTTAGTGATGTGTATATTTTAGACAAAAACCCGATAATATATAATGTAGTGCGCAGTTACAAAGTAATTTGTAATTGACATTGGGAAGTGACACTACTAGAAGTATATTATCAAATAAAGTTTATGGTCAAGATTTACTAACACGAGTCGGTTAGTAAGATTCGCTGAGACCAGTAAACGTCATATACCGAGACTTGGTCCGATGGTTTATCCCAATGAACCATGAGTCTGGCGAGACTCGTGTAAGAGTTTATATTAGATAAACAATGAACAAATCACCGAATATTTCCTAATAGATGGTACACCAATGTCAATAGGAATCTTCTCGGGTTAAGTGAGCATAGTGGTCCTTTCACTTGAGATACCAATGTGGATGTATGAGGTATCCTCCACGCTTTGATGGCAGTCATGTCACCGATCTATTTATATCAGACCTCCGCTTGTTCGTTGGGTGTTGAGTGATCCTCAGGATATCTTGTGCGTATCAAGATAGAATCCATCAGTTTTATGTACAGAGCATAGGTATTCAATATGGAATTATCAATCTATTAAATCCATGAGCATGTGGTACACTGTAGAAGTAAGTTCTAAGTGTTACTAAGAGATTGCTAATAGAATCGTCGACGAGATTATACCTATAGAGATTTGACGTTTATATCTACATCTCTGGGATATTCCGGATACCTGTGACGGAGAGATTATACCTATGCAGTGATCTCGACCTGTATGGTTCAGAGAGTTTATATGTGTTCGTCCTAATTTACGGGTGGGTAGATTATGGACACGAAATTGGATTTCGTGACGGATACGCTTGAACCTAGAAAGTATCACTAATGAAATATACTCGTAGGGCACTAGGGAAACTTTTATGAATAATACTGATTATTTATAAGTCGTTTAACGGTTAAACGGAAATACATGTGTTTGGGATCTTTCGGCCATTTATTAAGTGTCAAATTGTGATATTTGATATTTATAATTAATATATCTATTTTGATTATTTAATGTAAATATAATACATATATTTAAGATATTTGTATTTAATTATTTGATTATTTAAATGTTAAATAATTAAATAATTAAATAATAAATATCTTTTTACTTTATTAAAGTAAGAAAAATGGCTAATTTTAATTGGTTTAAATGGTCAATTTTGATTTGATCAAATGGTTTATTTTAATTGGCACATTTATAGATTTAATTTAATGGTTAAATGATATATATCTATATTTTTCCAATTTTAATTGAAACAAAAAAAAAATGAAAATACATGGCCTATATTTTTTTCCCTATTTTCGGTCATTGGGTAAAAAGTATATAAGCCTCTTTTTCATTTTTGTTTAATAATCCAAGAACCCTAAAATCAAAATACAAAGTTAGTTGAGAGGAAAAGAGAAAGAAAGAAAAGGAAAGCTTGGAAACTTTGGAATTTTGTAAGTTTTTCTTTACTTTCTTCTTCATGAAAAATGTTTCTAACATTCTAGGCTTTAATATGTGTAGCTTAGATATTTCTCTACTCCTTTGTGTTTGTATTTTGATGGTTGTGAACTTGATAGAAAAATGGAAGCATGTATATACATAAAGAATTCATTAAATTAGTTTATTTGTATTCTTTTAGTCATTTGATGGTGATGTTTCTATTCTAGAGTCGCTTAGCCACTCATAAATAACCTAGAATTATTCTTGAGTTGTTTCTTGGTGGTGAGACTTGTTTGGTGTGGTAAGGATTGAATTATAGTATTGAATTTGTTTAATTTAGTGTAATTTGTCAATTTGTGGAAATTGTAAAATTAGGGTTCATAACCCTTCCCACATTTGGGGCTTTTCACATATGTGTTAATTAATGATGTATATATGATACATATTAATTTTGGTGTTGATTGGACTTGATCTTGAATGGTTTTGAACCAATTTGGACTAAAATGTAATTCTTGGAAACTTGGGGGACCTCTCAGCAATTTAGGGAAAAATTAGTTTCTTGAATTGCCATTTTTATTTTCATGTATAAGACATGTATAAATCATTTTGGTAGTGATTTGGAATCACCTAATTATGTATTTGACAAATTAGGACTAAAATGATCAAAATGTAAAGTTTAGGGGCATTTCCGTAATTACAAAAAAATCTGGAAAATTTTTCAGATTTTTGTTTTAATGTATATTTGATGTAAAAATAATTTTGGTTGTTATTGAAAATCACCTAAGCTTGTTTTGAGAAACTTAGGACTAAAATGATTAAAATGGAAAATTTTGGGGTTGTATAGTAATTTACTGAAATTATGATTTCTGGGTTAAAAATTTTTATTTTTGAGTATTGAGTGATTAAAATAAATAAGTTTATTTTAATTACCTAAGAAAAATTAAAGAAATAGGAAAATTTGATTTTTCCCACATTTCGTTGCTTAACCCGGGTATTTTGCCCAAAACCCCAACAAATATTTAGCTGCAAAACCTTAAGTTTGGATCTATTAGAACATGAGATGATTTACAAGAACAGTTTCTTAAAAATTTCTTTCCCTCTCATGGAAAAAATTCATTTAAAAGAAGAATCACAGCCTTCACACAAGAGTCGGGGGGAACATTTTACCAATGTTGGGAGAGGTTTAAGGAGATGTTAAATGTTTGTCCATATCACGGGTTTGAAACATGGAGGCTGGTCGCCTATTTCTACGAGGGGTTAACACCGCAAGGTATACAAGTAGTGGAGATGATGTGTAATGGTGAGTTTATGGACAAAAATCTCGAAGATGCACTAGATTACCTAGAACACATAACATAGAATGCACAACAATGGGACATAGTTGGTACCTATAAGTCATTTGTAAAACCACAGCTATTCGGTAGAGGTATATTTAACCTTAGGGAAGACCATGACCTTGTTGCCAAGTATGCATCTCTACCTAAAAATTGAAGCTTTAGAAGTAGGGAAAAGTGATCATGTTAAGTCAGTTCAAGAAGTCATATGTCAAATATGTAATTCTAATGAACATGTCACACAAGTTTAGCCATTTTTTCCAGCCCTGCAAGAATGTCTCCATGACCAAGTCAGTTCCATAAACACATTCAACAGACCAAATCCAAACCTATACTCACAAACCTACAATTATGGTTGGAGAAACCATCCAAACTTCAATTGGAAGAATGATAACCAAACACAATCCTCACAACAACCTCCCTAGGTTCACCAGAATTTCCGAAATTCCCAAAATTATGCACCATATGTCCCACCACCTGGGAAAACCATAGAGGATACCTTGAATGCATTCATGGAAAAATATGAAGTCGTCAATAACCAAATGCACAAACGACGAATAATTTAAGAGAAACTTTTGCTAAAATTACATCTGTATTAACCATTAATGAGAAAGGAAAGTTTCCCGCACAACCACAGTCAAATCCCAAGAGTCATTTAAATTCTCACGAGGGTAGTTCTGGAAATCAACACTTAGACTAAGTCAAATCTATTATTACTCTTCGTAGTGGTAAGCACATCCATAGATCTATTCTTAAGCCTCGCAAAGCTGAGAATAAAATAGATTCATAGGGTAAGGAAAGAGTTGATGAATCATTACCCGTCGTTGATAATAATAATTTGTTACATGTACCTTCATTCCCTCAAGCATTAAAAACAAAGAAATTGAACCATTCCCAAGAAATTTATGAAATATTCAAATAGGTAAAGGTCAATATTCCTTTGTTAGATGCCATCCAACATATACCATCTTATGCTAAATTTCTGAAAGATCTATGCACCGTTAAAAGAAAACATCAGGTAAGAAAGAAAGCTTTTCTAGCTGAATAAGTAAGTTCCATTCTTTCAACCAATAATGCATTAAAATACAAAGACCCTGGTTGTCCAATTTCTTATATCAAAACATTGAACATGCTTTGCTTGATCTTGGAGGTAGTGTAAATTTACTTCCATTTTCGGTTTACCAACAATTAAATATCGGTGAGATGAAACCAACCTTAACTACTATTTTACTTGCCAATAGATCAGTTAAGGTACCAAAAAGAATTGTGGAAGATGTGTTATTGCAAATCGATAAATTCATATATCCTGCGGATTTTATTATTTTAGAAACACAACATGTGGCAGGCAGTTATAAACCAATCCTTGTAATACTTGGTCGCCCATTTTTAGCAACAGCTAACGCTTTAATTAATTACAAGAATGGAATCATGAATCTGTCTTTTGAAAAAATGACATTAGAGCTAAATATTTTTAACATGTGTAAAGAGCCATATGATAAGGATAATGAAAACGAAAGCATAGAATCAATTGAACCTATTATGGATAAGCATATTCAGAGGAGTTTATGTGATCCCATAGAATTTTATACTGCTAATTTTGTTGAGTCAAGTGCACAAATAGATTCGGATATTACTAATGATTTTCTACTTGACTCTACAGAGATATTTGAAGATAATGGAGAGATACAAAATTTGAAAAAACTGGGAACACTGGAAAAAGAAAAAAGCACGAAGAAGCATCCAATTTAGAGTTAAAAGCTTTGCTAGAAAGACTGAAATATGCATTTCTAGAAGATAATCAAACTTACCATTTGGTAATTTCTTCTTCTCTCACAAGTGATCAAGAAGGTAAACTTTTAAATGTGTTGAAAGAACATAAACTGATAATTGGATAGACTTTAAAAGACATAAAAGGTATTAATCCATTAATCTGCACACATATAATACATTTAGAAGATAATGCTAGGACATATCGTCAACCCCAAATAAGATTAAACCCTCACATAAAAGAAGTAGTAAAAACCGAGGTCTTTAAACTTCTTGATGTAGGCATTATCTACCTTATCTCTGATAGTAAGTGGGTAAGTCCTACACAAGTTGTACCCAAAAAGTCTGGAATTACTGTTGTAAAAAATGATAAAGGAGAATTAATCTCAACTCGCATTTCATCTAGTTGGCGTATGTGCATTGATCATAGAAAACTAAATGACGCAACTAGAAACGATCATTTTCCTTTTCCATTTCATGACCAAATTTTAGAAAGAATAGCTGGACATCCATACTATTGTTTTCTTGATGGTTACTCAGGTTATTATCATATTCCCACTGCTTTAGAAGCAAGGAAAAGACCACATTCACATGGCCCTTTGGAACATTTACATTTAGAAAAATTCATTTTGGACTTTGTATTGCACTAGCAACATTCCAACGATGCATGTTAAGTTTAGAGGTATTTATAGATCTTATAAACCTTTTTTAGAAATTCATTTGATAATTTCTTGAATAATTTTGGAAATGTTTTGGAAAGATGTGAAGAAAAAAGACTTGTGTTAAACTGGGAAAAATGCCATTTCATGACTAATTTAGGAATTATTTTGGGACACGTTGTGTCGTCTAAAGGTATTGAGGTTGACAAGGTAAAAATAGAGGTAATTTCTAAATTACCATCACCAAAAATAGTCAGGGAAATCCGTTGTTTCTTAGAACATAGAGGATTTTATAGGAGATTCATTAAAAACTTTAATACCATATCCAGACCCTTATGTAACCTTCTATTAAAATATGAAACATTTGAATGGATAGAAGAATGTCAAAAATGATTCGAAACAATTATCAGTCTTTTGACTTCTGCTCCTATTATGCAATCCTCTTATTGGTCTTTTCCTTTTGAGCTAATATGTTATGCTAGTGCTTATGCAGTTGGTGCAGTGCTAAGACAGGGAAAGGAAGGTAAGCCGCATGTAATATATTATGCAAGTAGAACTTTAAACAATGCACAAATGAATTACACTACCACAGAAAAAGAACTACTTGTTGTAATATTTACATTGGATAAATTTTGATCATACTTAATCGGTTCTTTAATCATTGTTTATTCTGATCATGCTGTTGTTAGATATTTGATGTCTAAACATGATGCCAAGCCAAGATTAATACGGTGGATTTTGTTGCTTAAATCTCACAATCAAAGACAAGAAAAGGGCAGAGAACGTGGTTGCAGATCACTTATTGAGACTCACAAACAAGTCACTAATTGATACAACTCCCATCAATGATTCATTTCCTGATGAATTTTTATTCTCTGTAAACACAATGCATTGGAATGCTAATATTTTCAATTTTCTTGCAACAGGAAAAAATGATCCAGACTAGAGCCAACAAGATAGGAGGAAATTATTGACTGGAGTCAAAAGATTCTACTAGGATGGTCCATATTTGTTTAAATACTACCCTGATTAGATATTCAGATGATACATACCGGACAGTGAGATAAGTGGTGTTATTCAGTGATAAGGGGAAAATATATCAATATTTACCACCCCTTTGACTTAATATTTTGTTTAGTTTCTTGATTTTTGTGAATATTTTGATGTGTTTTGTGCATTTTATGGATAAATAAGGTTTCAGGACTCATTGGAATCAAATCGGGACCAAAACAGTGAAAAACGGATAAAAATGGAAAAATCATCATTTCCGCGTCACGACGCACCCCACATACTATTCTATCGACACTTGTCATCATGACGTCAGCACAATAATTCTGCATGCCGACACCACACGTCATTGCTTATGTCAGCATGATGTCAACGTCACAATGCGTATAATTTCACGCATCGCGACGCCGAGCCAATAATTCTGCCGACAGCCACGTGTCATCATCTCAGCAAAAATGCGTACACGTGTTGAAGATCAATGGCGCGTCGCGACGCGCAAGACTTCATGCATCGTGACGCGAATGACCAAGTTTTACCTATAAATTGAGGTCGAAATCAGAATGAAAACTCATACTTTCTTCTAGGGATTTCCTTAAGAATACTAAGAAGATTATGTCTTGTTTGTTTATTTACAACTTTCTTGTATTTAATTTTTATTTTATGCAATAGTTCTTTCTTTATTTTACTTTTCAGTTTGAGGAGGTAACTCCCCTCTGCTGGGGTGAAAGGTTAATATTTTACTACTAATATTTAGATTAATCTCCCTTAATTATAATATATAAACTATTTTAAAGTCTGACTTAATGCGGTACTGCCTTTATGGTCAGTTGCACTTAATTAAATTGATTTTAACTTGACTAAATTGGATATCGCTTTTATGGTCGGTTGGAATTAATCATAAATCTGACTTAATCAGGATACCGCCTACATGGTCGGTTGGTAATGTCATGCAAGTTTATATATTATAATAATGGAGATATCTAAATTAGAAGTAATAAAAGTGGATCCTCTAACCCCCAACATGTTCTTTATTGTTAATTTATCTTTTTAATTTCAAACCTTTACTTTATGTCATTTACTTTATTTATGTCTTTAATATTCCTAGATATGTCTGGTAATTAAATCATGTATCTAGGGTTGTGATGAATTCCAATATCACCATTTTATAAGTGGTTGTTTTGTGTCTTGGGTAATATAAAGGTTTATTTATTGAGTCTTAAGCTTAATGCTTCTTGTTAACTGGCCACTAATAAGATTGATTTGGTAAACTTAAAATAAACTTGACGAAAGAATTTTAGGTTTCAGCCTTAGACTCAATAGCTCACGATCTCACCTTGGGGCAATAAACTCTTAGGTAGATTTCCTTCTAGGATAGACATATACCTTTCGGGCGAGGGTAGCTACAATTAGAACTTAATCTTAATGAATTCAGGTAGCTTGGTTAACATAGACATATGATTAATTGGGTTATTTGGGTATTTGCATCTGACCATCGTCAGAGGCTTTTGCATATTTTCGTGTTCCAGGTTAATAAACCGATATATTGCATAAATATGAGATAATCACTTCATCTTTTAAAGATATTGGAAGAATTCACAACCCTAGATAGTTTTATAATATTGATTTTTCCTTTCATTTACTTTCGCACTATTTTATTTACTTGTTTCAGACAAAAATCACCATCCAACAACAATCAATCTATTAGATGCTCGTAAATATTTAACGCCATAAATTAATAGCTAATGTATTAATTCCTCGTAGGATCGATACATTTTATACTACTTAAGCGATACGTGCGTTTGCGTTACATGTGTGATTTCACCGATCATTTAGTTTTGTCATTCAGAAGCATGTGGAGGTCATTTTTCATCTAAGAAAACCGCTGCAAAAATATTACAGTGTGGATTTTATTGGCCCACCATTTTTAAAGATACACACACTTTTTGTAAAACTTGCGAAAACTGTCAAAAGTTGGGATCTATTTCAAAAAAAAACATGATGCCTTTAAATCCCATCCTTGTTATCGAAATCTTTGATTGTTGGGGGATAAATTTCATGGGCCCATTTCCACCATCATTTGGATTTTTATATATTTTAGTTGCAGTCGATTATGTTTAAAAATGGGTCGAGGCAATTCCTTATCGGAACAATGATCACACAATTGTGATCAAATTCTTTAAAGAAAACATGTTGTGTCAATTTGGAAGGACGGGCCATCATAAGAGATGGAGGTAAACACTTTTGTAACAGACCATTTTAGTCTTTAATGAAAAAGTATGGAGTCACACACAAAGTTTCCACCTCTTATCACCCCCAGAATAAATGGTAAAGGTGAATTAGCGAATAGGGAAATTAAACAAATTTTAGAAAAAACGGTTAACCCAAATCGCAAAGATTGGTCTCTTCGACTAACTGATGCACTTTGGGCATACCGAACAGCTTTCAAAACATCGGGAATGTCCCCATATCGTCTAGTTTATGGAAAACCTTGTCATTTACCTGTAGAACTTTAGCAAAAAGGCATATTGGGCTATTAAAGCATTCAATTCAAACCTTGAAAATGTCGGTCATGAACGTAAATTATAATTAAATGAACTTGAGAGTTAAGGAATGATTCATATGAGAACACATAAATTCTTAAAGCTAAAACTAAGGTCTTTCATGATAGTCAAATTTCACAAAAAATATTTGAAGTTGGTCAAAAGGTTTTTCTTTATAATTCTCGTCTTCATTTATTTTCGGGAAAATTAAAATCCAAATGGAGTGGCCCATTCATTGTGAAACGCGTTTACCCATACGGGGCTATTGACATTGAGAATCTCAGGGATGATGATGCATTAAAATCCAAATGGAGTGGCCCATTTATTTTATTTACAACGTCTGAAATCATTTTTGGCGTGCTTAAAATTTAAAGAAACTTTTTTCCTGTCAAACCCAGTATATCATGATTGGTGTAGTTTCTTTTATTTTCTGTTTAATATTTCTCTGAATTCCATTTTTCTTAGTTTTGCATTATTTTTTGTCTTTTCTCTTTTTAATCTCACACCCCGATAAAGCAGCGGATAACGGTAATCTGTGACTCAAAGTCGATTATTTCAGTCTCATAAAATTACTGATACCATACAAACCAAATCATAGAAGAAACTCTCGCAAACCTCCGTAAACATTTTCCTTCTCTTCCCCAAAATACTCTGACAAAAATTTACAAAGCACGTACAGAAAGGATGAGGCTTCTTATGATTCATGGTATTCCTAGTAATATTCGTTGGGTAATTGAAACAAAAGTTCTCTTAGCAGGTGAGTCATTTGACTCCTTCATTTCTTACATGTCTGGTTTAGGGAAAAACACATATGCTAAAAAATGAAGAGCTAAACAATTAGATGTTTGTTATAAGTGTGCATGTTATACGTGCAACACTCGTTGTCGTTCTTTAGGAATGGTGTATGATAATTGCGAAGATAAAATTCAATTCATTATGGATGGTTTGAATAAGGAGTCTTTAGATGATATATCATTGACTCTTGAGATGCATCCTAGTGGATATGTACATCGAGAGATTCACAAGTTACATACACAATTTTAAAAAGAAAGACAACAATACAGTCTCAAGAATCTGACTTTAAAAGACAATGTTTGCCAATTTATAAGAAAGTTAGATGGGAAGCCTATCCCCGACTCATAGAGGGCGTTCAAGCTGTTACTGAACGTAAAACCAGAGGAAAATGTGAGCCACAATCACAACTACCAGTATATATTATTTTAAATTATTTCTTTGATTTTATTTATTTTAAAAATTACTGTTTTGATTTACTTTTTGCCGATAATATCTAACATTTTTTGTTCACGATCTATTTTCCTAATAATTGTCATTTTACAAGTATTAATGCATTTATTACTCACTATTTTCAGGATCTATAAATTCAGCTTGTCATTTCTCTCTCTTCGACACATGTTGCTAAGAGAGATAACACAAATGGAGACAACTTCAAAACGATGATTCACTAATATCTGTGTGTTTATGGAACTAGCTCCGGAACTAAACCAAAATTTGTTGAGGCTGTGAGAGAATTGGGTAGAGTTATGGCAAACAGAAACATGCACTTAGTATATGGCGGTGGCAATCCTGGATTGATAGGGTGTATTTCAAAGGCTGTTCAAAAAGGTGGCAGTCAAGTTTTGGGGATCATTCCAAAACCCTTAACAGAGGATAACATCATCGGAAAATCAAACGGAGAAGAATGTATTGTCCCTGAAAGACTCACTGAAATGATCAATCATGCTAATGCTTTTATTTTTTTACCATGTGGGCTAAGAACGTTGGAAGAAATATTCATAGTTATGTCATTGGCAAACTTGAATATTCACCAACAACCCATTGGGCTGTTTAATGTTAATGGATTTTTCGATTTTCCTTTGTATTTCTTGAAGATGCCAAAAGATTTGGGTTTATTTCAAAACCAGTAAGAGATATCTTCCTAACTACAAGAAAAGCTGATGATTTAATTGACCAACTCTTAGCTTATGAACCAAAAATTGACCATATTCTTTCCAAATTGAACTGGTCCGGTAACGATCGTGGTAAAAAAGGCAGAGTAAACTTGATCTTAACATGTAATCTTTAGTCGTAGCTATAACTTTCAATTCCACAATAACCAGGTGATATTTTCTAAACTCTATTTCTCTTTCTTTAAACATTGGGGACATTGTCTCATTTTGGTTGGGGGATAGTTTACTAGATAATTGTTTTGTTTCATTGATGTTTAAAAAAAATTACTTTGTTGTTATTTTGTGTCTAAAAATATATATCCATATATATACACAGAAATTAACAACAAAATTATTTTCTAAACCAAGTGGAATTATTGTTCAGAGGTGGCTGTGTAAGGAGTTTCACTTCTGAGACGCATTTCAATATAATTTGTCACAAATTATTTGTCGTTCCTTTCTTTTTGAATCATTTAAATTTGTGAATTCTCCATAACATTGATTAAATTTGATCTTTATATGCTCAGTTAACATATATTATCAACAACATGGTAATATATGATCATGGGTGGTAAGTGAAAATTTTGTAATATTAAATTCTCTAGTCTGTTGGAGGTAACACCTCAAGGCAATGAAATTTATGTTTTAATTAAAAAACCGATCATGCTTTTATTTAGTAATCAGACATATTGCCTCAGTAAGCATTGATTTTTCGCATCAACCGGTATGGCTTGATTTAGTTAAAACATAAATAAATAAATAAATGATAAAGCTTTTACTTAGTAACCGGACATCTTGCCTCAGTAAGCATTGATTATTCACGTAAAATGATAGGGCTTGAGTTTGTGTTGAATAAGTTCATTTTCGTAACCTTTTTAACTCGAGCAATTAAGACCATTGGGGTGTTTTAACACTTATTACCCTAAGGCCAACTGGTCTGGGAGTCACTGACCCAAAGCTCTTTACAAAGGTTAGAAAGAAAGCTTAAGGAAATCGGACACTTTTCCTTTTTATCTGAGATTCGAGCAATTAAATATGTATGGGTGTCTTAACACCTAGTGCCCCAAAACTAACTGGTTTGGGAGTCATTGTTCCAAAGTTCGATACAAGGATTGAAGATGTGTTTATAAATAAACTTTCACTGTCAAAAGGTGTAAACTTTAACATAATTTTAGGATAAAAATATTACTCTCTTTCCAACAAATACCTGTGGATATTATAGGCATAATATATTGATTAATACCTTGTTTTATGAGTATATGGAAGAATGGTAAAATGTACAGGAGAAGTCATTTATTTGATCATTTAGAAAGAAAGAAAACAATTGTTAACTTAGATAAGAATTATGCTTTTAGATTATGCTTGAATTATTATGGACTAGTAATAAGCTGGTTAGGGGTATGATGAACACTAAAAAGTTCATATTTATTATAAGATAAATCAATCATTTTTCACATGTAGTTTCACTAATCCCATTAATTTTAGCACGTTTGTGAAATCATATTTTAAGTTATGTTTTTTGTATTTTTATTGTGTTATATTTGTTATTTGGTAGGTAAAATAGAAAAAATGCTTCCGCGTCGCGACACGAAAATATATGTGCGTCGTGACACGCCTAATAAGACGAAGACATCGCGGAACGCGCTATTCTCTCGACATGTGTCCCCAACGTGGCATTCGCGTCGCGTCGCGCCGACCAAACTTTGCCTATAAATTGAAGCCTCCGGCAGAAGCAATTTTCATGCTTTCTTTCTGAATTCCTCTATAGATTTTAGAGAGAGAGTGTCTTGTGTGTTTATTTATTTAAAGTTTTTTGTAATGTCTTTTTCTTTCAGTAATAAAATTACGAGTATGTTTAATTACAAAATGAGTAGCTAATTTCTTTTCATTGGGGTAATGGGTGAAGCTTTTATAATGAAAGCTTAGATCCATCTCACCTACATTATAATAAATAAATTGTAATCTAAAGATTAAAACTTGATTTAGATCTAGATTAATATTGACAAAATTGGCTACCGCCTATATGGCTGGTTTTATCTTGCTACCGCCTATATGGATGGTTTTATACGATTTTGGCATAATTGAGTATCTTAGCATGACTTGTTCTAGACAAACGGTATCACCGCCTTTATAGCTGATTTTATATTTTTTGCATACTTAGTACCTTGGCAGGACTAATTATCGACAGAAATGATTACCGCATTATGGCCGGTTCTATATATTGGCATAATTAATTCCCGAGATAAATTAATTGGGTAACAAAGACAATTTATATATTATAATTAAGCGAGATTTCTAGATTTGAAATATTAAAAGTGGATCTCGTAACTCCAACATTTCATTTTATTACTACATTTTCACTTAAAAGTTTCCAACAACTCCAACAAATCAAGCCTTTTTCTTTTCGCTCTACTTAACATTCTATTTTACTAATTCTATTCCCAGTGGATCAACCCCGGACTTACCGGGTTATTTTATTACTTCGACACTCTTATATTTTGGAGTAAAATACCACTTTTTGAGTGTGTCAGTAGCTATATTTGGTCTTGAGATACATCAAATGGATGTAAAGACGACATTCCTAAATGGTGAACTGGATGAAGAGATTTATATGGAACAATCAGAAGGTTTTAATGTTACTAGACAAGAACAGAAGATGTGCAAACTTGTAAACCTTATACGGATTAAAACAGGCACATTAACAAAGGCATGAAAAATTTGACAAAGAGATGTTGTCAGGTGGGTTCAAAATCAATGAGTATGATAAATGTATATACACCAAATCAACTCAAAAAGGATATGTCATTGTGTGTCTCTACGTTGACGATATGCTAATAATTGGTAGTAATCATGAGATGATTCAGTCTACAAAGAAAGTATTGACCAACAAATTTGATATGAAAGACTTATGAGTAGTTGATGTGATCTTAGGAATTAAGATTTACAAAACATCAGAAATGTATATATTATCTCAGATTCATTATGTTGAGAAGATACTTGAGAAATATAATAAGGAGATCTAAATGTGGCTAGAACTCTAGTAGACCTAACTCTTCATTTATCAAAGAATACTGGCTCAAGCGTATCGCAATTAGAATATTCAAGAATTATCAGAAGTTTGATGTATCTCACAAATTGCACATGACTTGATATCGCTCAAGCTGTAAATAGGCTTAGCAGATATACGATCAATCCAGAATATAAACACTAGAAAGCCATAGTAAGAGTTTGAGGTATCTAATCAGAATTCATAGCATTAGACAGAACAACGAAAGAAGCAGAATGACTTCAAATTTTCCTAGAGGATTTCCAAATTGGCCCAAACCAGTGCCACCGATAAGCATACATTGTGATAGTCAATCGGCTATTGGGAGAGCCCAAAATACAATATATAATGGTAAGTCTCGACACATATGTCGCAGACATATACCATACGACAACTGCTCTCAAGTGGCATAATTTAGATAGATTATATCAAATCGAAGGAAAACCAAGCAGATCTACTTACTAAAGGTTTACCTAGAGAGCAAGTTGAGAAGTTATCGAAGGGAATGAGCTTGAAGCCTATAAATTAAGAATTGTCACTGTGGAAACCTAATCTAGTTGACTGGAGATCCCAAGATCTAAGTTCAAAATGGATAACTGAAACTTTGTACAATTCAAAACAAGTAGTATAGAGTTTTATACTCTTTCCCATTCCTGTAATGACGCGGAGTACTGTTTTTCAAGGTTAGGATAAACTAAGGCTTTTAATGATCACTATATTAGGAGAAGAGTCCTAATGAGATCAAAAATGATTATCTACTTATAGTAGACCACATATTTCAAGTAAGAAGTGAGACCGCTTTCATGAGAGTTTTAAAAGCTGAATTCTCTAAAGTATTTGATGAATCTAAGACCGATGTTCATGATCGAAATGAATACAACCATAGAACGGGAAATGGTCCAAGTAAAACTGTGTGTTGGCAATTGTCTTGATTTACACCAACGGCAGAACAGTTCAAGACTATGGGTCAGTAGGTCACCAAGTAAATTCGATTGTCATTCACTATGAAAGGTTCAAGGTGAAAGCTACATATTTCGACAGTTTTATTTCACGAAAACTCTCTTAAATGTCTGCATTAATGTTAGAGAATTGTTGGGGATTTTTGAAAATGCTCTAATATTTATAGGAAATGTGTAGGAGAGATATATCCATTAGAAGTATCTTGTGGTAAAAGCACAAAGGTGAAAATATCTTCTAAGTTTAAGGATGTATCTCTACGCTTTTAAAATCATTAAGAAAGGGTATAACCCTTAGGAGGGTAACACCCTAAACCAAATTGTGCCTTCAAACGCACCCTTCCATGCCTATAAAAAGGGTCAATGGATTCATTTTCAATGATCCAAAAATATTCTTATTCCATACATGGCCTAGAGAGTCAAGAGAGAGTTTCCTCTATTATTCATTGTTCAAGTTCTTGTGAAAAGAGTACCCTTTAAACAAGAGGTATCTAAGTAATCTTGGGAAAACGTTAGTCATAAGTCATTCGTAGCACCGAGGTGGAGCTAATAAATTTTTAAGAACAGAGGCAACTCGACTTGATTTATGAATTAGCATTTTCTATGACACATTTTTCAGGTTTTTTTTTTTTTTTAATTTTCATTGATTGCATATTTATTTTTATTAATTTGCTTAAATTATGCATGTTAAAAGATGAATTACAACACATCCATCAAACACAAAACTCACAACATCAAACAATAAACTTCTTTAGATAATTTTTTTTTTTTTTTTTTTTTAGTTTGAATAGCCTCTAATTTGCATGCATCAGAACCTTCGAAAATCTTTTAAGAAAATCTTTTAGGAGGAAAAAAAAGGTACTTAACTTTTCTACCCACTTTTGCTAATACACATATTATTTATATTTAACAATGACTTGAGAGTGTAAAGCTAAATGAATGAAGACAAATGAGGGATCGTTAGCACGTCAAGTTCATAATTTGAATGCTAATACGATAATTAATGAAGTAAAACTAATTAGTCTTTCCACACGTCTTCACTTTCATTAGTTAGTCAAAGTCCAGTTTGGTAAATGATATATCATAATAAATTCGAAACAAAACAATAATTTTAGACCCCATTTGATTATAATAATAATATATGTATTCTTCAGTATATATAATGGAAATTCATCTTTTTGTGTCCAAAATAATGAATTTACTAAATTAAATGAATTATTTCATTTTAAATGAATTATTTAAAGTAGAAAAAGATAAAATTTCAGTATTCATGATATATATTATTAAGGGGCGTTGATCGATTTGGTTATTTAGTAAATTTCGCAAATATGATCCCTGTTTAAGAACTTAATTTATAATTTTACAAACCCTTTTATAATTTATGACGACTTAAAGATAAAATTCTCCATGTTTATTTGGTAGGGAAAAAGTTGACGGACATTCTCCATGTTCGTCTCAACTTTGAATTGTTCGTATGATGCAATGGATTCAAGTTTTCAATTGTCTTTTAAACTTACCAAGAAATTGTCCTCTAAGACTTTTGAAATTGAACCATAAGAGGCACTATAAAAAGCACAATAATAGCCCACACAGCTTCACATCTTTCTAAGAAATCAAGAATCAAATCAACAAACAATTATTTCCATCAGAACAAGACTATGAAGGTATAAGTTCATGTAAATAATCATGCGTACAAAGTCAAAATAACAAAATATAATTGTGTTATATATTAGTTTGTTACATTACATTTTAATGTTTAGTCAAATTTGTTGTTCTGATGGTTGCAGCAAAAAATGATCATCAACGTTTCCATGAATGGACAAAAGTCTCGTTCTAGGGCCTTGAAGATCGTGGTTGGTGTTTCAGGTAAATAAAAAAGTCAATTTTATTATAAAGTTGTACATGATTATATTACCAACTGTATATAAATCTTTATTAGTGAACTTTGCCTATATTTGAAATCCGCAATTAGTATGTCTTAGTACTTAATTCTTTGTTCATTTATAGGTTTTGAGTCAGTGACGTTAAATGGGGACGACAAGAGCCAGATAGAGGTGACTGGAGACGGGGTAGATGTGGTGGCACTTACGACTTTGTTAAGGAAGAAAGTGGGGTATGCAGAGCTGGTGAGTGTGGGAGCTGCCGATGCTAATGACCAGAATAAAGATGAAAATGTGACCATGGTGGAGCCAGTGGTGTGGTCTGATTATTATGTTGGGGTGCCTCATCACAATTTTCATGTGGTTAGAGACAATGACCCCTCTAATTGCTCTATCCTGTAAATAAATATAATAAATAAATAAATGAAGAAGAAACCAAAACACACACACACAAAGCCACAGAGAAAGAGGGTAGCTAAATTTGGAGAAATTAATGGGGATTCATAACCTGAGAATAAGGGAGATTTTCTTAGTTAAAATTTCCATTTGCAGGTATAATAATAGTCTATATTTAATAGTTTGCAGGTTATAAAATACAGATTTAGATCTACACAATGATGTTCAGCATCAACACATTTAATTCTTGTACAAGTTATGTTTGGTACTAAAAACCTGAGTTGTTTCAAGTGACTTTGTGAAAAAACCTGAAATGAATATATTAGCTTATATATATATATATATATATATATATATATATATATATATATATATATGCCTGTGAAAAGCTAGCTCCCTGGGTCTGATTGGGTACTGCTAGCTGCTTCAACTGCATGGCTCCGCTGATGCCAACGAAGGAGAAATTGACACGCGTCGACAAGCTTCTTAGTTGGCCTCTAGGTAGCCAGGCAGATCAAATTAATCCTGCAAAACTTTAAATTAAAAAAAAAAAAAAAAAAAAAAATGGTCAAGACTCAATTAAGCCCAAATTTCATACACATTATTTTAGCAAAAATACCATAATAATAATAATAACACTTTAATCCCTATAATCTTAAAAATCCGAGTTTTAATCCGTTCGATTTTAAAAAAATATATGATTTAGTCTATGCCGTTAAATATTTTTTATTCATTGGATCATTATTTTATCTAATTTTGAAATAAGTTTTTATTATTTTTGATAATTTTTGGGATATTCAATTCAATTAACACTAATCAGATAATGATTGATACTAAAGTTTGTATTTTCAAAATTATAAGAAGTAAAATATTATTATAATAATTTACAGAATAATTGGATATCATTTGCCTATCATTTTCCTTTGCCATCAGTTATACAGTTTGCTCAAGTTTAATGTTTTTCTATTATGATTTTGGTTGTTGGCCATCTCAGTTTTATTTATTTTATGTTATATAGTCTTTTAATTTTATAATTTTTACATTATGATCACATTAAACAAAATTCTAATTCCACATCTTATCATAATTATTATGAGGAAGTTCATTTTTTTCATTATTACATTTTCCATACTACTACTGAATCAATCACATGACCATTTATATATTTAAAAATTAAATAATGATGCTAAAATACGCATAACACAACCCAATTTTATTGAAACTGTTGCAACTATTTTCAATTTACGTATTTATCTTACGCAAGGTTCATAGTAACGTGTGGAATGATGCGTTGAAATTGTTATTCGAGTTGTACAGATATCTCCAAGAACTGCAACAATAAAAGAGAATCCCTGTATGTTTTTCTTACTTGAATTTGGTGTTGACTTGATTTAGATTTGTTATTGAATTGAATTTTATATTGACGGTTTTTGTTTTATTTATATAATTTATGATTAATAATTTATAAGTAATTTAATTTTAACCGTATATTATTATGAAAATTAAAATGATAAAATATTACGAAAAAATTAACAAAATTCAGGTGAAGATCCAAATTCATCTATCAAAGAAGCATTAATATCCATTCGTACTCCATGGGAAATGTCGAGCATTATCTTAACGGCCTACCTCATCACCGACCAAGAAAAAAACCATCATATGATCAAACATAACTTGAGCAAGACTTTCGACCGACCATGGACTTACTCTTACAAACAAATTAATATTATGAAGTAAAAAATAGTTATTCCATTTCAAGTGACTCAACAAGTTATAAATTGTTAGTTCCATATTTGTTGGTAATGTTCGTAATAAAATATGTTCAATTGAATTTTAATGAGTGTTGAAGTTCTCAGAGCAATTGAACAAATATTTGGACAATATCAAATGAAATTATTAGAGCGATGTTCACTATTTTGAATATTCGAGAAGATTTAGAGCTTCAACTGACATGAGGCCAGTGTCACTGGAAAGTATACTCGAAGATGATTGCGTACATAAAAAGAATGCATAATTTGACTAAGGGACGAGAAAGTTATAAATATTTTAAATTGTACCTCAAAATTAGTCTGTGACGTGCGTTCGAGTTGCGTTCGAACGCCTGAAGGCAGAAACTTTACGTTTGAGTTGTGTTTGAGGGGCGTTCGAACGCTTGTGCGTAAGTGGGTTATTTTAGACACGTTTTGAGCCAGTTTTACACAAAAAAAAAAAAAAAAAAAGCGCCTTACCTTTGTCCTATATATATAAACAAACTTACAGCCACATTACAAGTGTTGAAAACAAATTATTCAAAGCCTAAAATCTCTATTGCTTTCAATCTTCTTGATTTTCACGTTAAAGACTCTTTTGATTACCTTGTCTTATTTCTTTTGGTGAGATTAAATTTTGAGTGACCAACAACACAGAAATACAACCCTAATCCAATTTCCTAAGCATTCAGGGTTCTTAAGGAGGAAGATTGATAGTCAGAGTTCCGACATTGCGAGTTCGTAGGGTTGATCCGCATGTAGACTTGAGAGGTTCTAAAGAAGACCGCTTGGTGTGGGCTCGATGATTTATTCGGGTTATTATAATCTAGAGGTATTCGAGTCGGCAGAGTTGCTGGCATAGGTCATATACCATCACTGTAAGCTTTTCTCATTATAATGGATTTTAGCAGGTAGCCTAGATACCTAGAGAAATTTTTTTACTCGCACGAGTTTTCCACTTCATTAACAAAATTACTTGTATTGATTTTGTTTTCTATATTTATTTTTTTGCTTTGTTTTATTATTGTGTAAATTTAAGGGCCTATGTTGTGAATCCATAGAAATAATAATTATGACTTGTCTTAGTTTATTGTGTTTAATTCTGCATAGGGTCAGAACTTTAGACTAAATTCAATTTTTCAAATGGTATCAGAGCTTGACCTCGATCCTTTACCTATTTAGCTATGGAGAGAAGTCAACCCTTAAATTTTCCTCCATTCTTTGATGGGACTGAGAACTTGAATTGGAAGGTTCGCATGAGAGCGTTTTTCAAGTCCTTAGATGAGAGGGTCTAGATGTCTGTAGAGTACGAGGGGAAACCTCCCGTAGTTATGCTTGATGGGGTCTCATCTCCTAAAGACAAACTGACCTGGACTAAGGAGGAATTTGACGCTAACAATAGGAACAACAAGACAATTAATGACATTCATGTTGATGTTTGTTCCGCTGAGTTTATGAGAATCTCAATGTGCGAGATAGCGAAAGGTGCATGAGAAATCTTTCAGATTGTGCATGAGGGCACATTGCCTGTTAAAAAATAAACTTCAAGAACTTGCCACTAGGTTTGAGATCGCTAGGATGAAGGATAATGATATATTTGATGAATTTTACACTGAGATTAACGATATATTTAACTCAAGCTTTACCCTAGGCGATACTATTCCTACGAATATGATAGTTATAAAAATACTAAGATCCTTGCCTGACCAGTTTTTATTAAAGATCACGGCCATCAAGGAAAGTAATTGTAAGGGTTTTTAGGGGGTATTATCGGGTACGCTGCGGAACGAGAAAAATCAAATTTTCTCGATTTCATTAATTTTTCTTGGCCAATTAAAATAAACTAATTTATTATAATTACTCAATAATTAAAAACTTAATTTTTTATCTACCAATCAGATTTTTCCCAAATTATCGTGAGACCCCCAAAGGTTTATATTTTTATCATTTTAGTCCTAATTTATCATAAATAAAAAAATTTAATTGATTTCAAATCACTAACAAAATTATTTATACATATCATATACATCAAAATACAACTCACAACAAAAATCCCTAAAATCCACCAAATTGTCGAATGTACCTAAGACTTTTAATTTTGTACATTTTGGTAAAAATTTGTTAAAAACAAGTCTAGATGATTTCCAATCAACACCAATATCTTATACACATCACACACACACACACACACACACACACACACACACACACACACCACACACACACACACACACACACACATATATATATATATATATGAAAAGCCCCCAATTTTGGTTTAGGTTAAAAGCCCTAATTTCTCAAATTAACAAAATTAATTAAAATTAATCAAATCCAACACTTTAATATAATCTCTACAACACCAAACAAGTCTCAACACTTTAAAATAACTCAAGAATATTTATAAGTCATCAATGAGTGGCCTAACAACTCTAGAATGACAACAAAATCATCAAATAATCAAAAGTGTGCTTATACACCATTTACAAGCATACTTTAATAAACATACATGCATACATCTTTCATCAAAATTTCCAACACACCTATTACGAAACCAAGAGAGTAGAAAAAAATTTCAAGCAACACATGTTGTAGCAAAAAATAATAGAAATATTTTTCTAATTTAAGAAAAGTTGAAAAAACTTACTTTACTTGAAGTTTTCTTCAATTTCTTTCTTAAATCTTCATTTTTTTCACTCAACTTTTTTTTTGTAATTTTGGAGGCTCAACACTTTCTGTGTGAAGTAAATGAAAAAAATATGACCCTTATATACTATTAGGGTTGCCAAATTTGGCTTTAAAAAAATGGAAAAGATTTTAATTTTCAAACCAAAATGAAAGAAGCCAAATGTCATTTCAACACCTTTATAATTAATGTAAAAGTCAAATATTTACACTAAAATATTTCCTAACCAAAATATCAACTTAGATATTTTAAATTTTTAATTATATTATTTATTTAATAATTAAATAATTATTTAAATACAAATATTTAAATATATGTATTATATTTACTTTAAATAATCCAAATACATATATTAATGATATATGTCGAATATCATAATTTGAAAATTAATTCATCTGTATGTAATAAAATCATATATTAAATACAAATACACATTTATTAGAAAATGATTAAAAGGTCCCTAAGTATGTATCTTTCGTTTAACCGTTAAACGATTTATATATAATTAATATTATTCATAAAAATTGTCCTAGTGCTCTACGAGTATATTTAATCAGTAAGACTCTCTAGGTTTAGGCATATCCGTCACGAAATCTAATTTCGTGTCAACAATCTACCCACCCGTAAATTATGACGAACATGGATTAACTCAATGAATCATACAGGTTGAGGTCTTGAATACGTAGAATCCATCTGTCATAAGTATCTAGATTATTCTAGAGATATAGAAATAAATGTCAAATCACTATAGATCTAATCAGGTCGACATTTTTATTAGCAATTTCTTAATAACACTTAGAAATCACTTTTACAGTGTACCACAGATCCATGGATTTAACAGATTGCTAATTCCATATTGAATACATATGCTCTGTACACAGAGCTTACGGATTCTATCTTGACATACAAAGGAAATCCTAAGGATCAATCTATACCTAACGAACAAA